>CAUYLG010019927.1:0-131274 GCA_963573385.1 Cacajao melanocephalus
TGCCTTGCTAGGTTGGGGAAGTTTTCCTGGATAATATCCTGAAGAGTATTTTCCAGCTTGGATTCATTCTCTTCATCACATTCAGGTACACCTATCAAACGTAGATTAGGTCTTTTCACATAGTCCCATATTTCTTGGAGAGTTTGTTCATTCCTTGTTACCCTTTTTTCTCTAATCTTGCCTTCTCGTTTTATTTCATTGAGCTGATCTTCGACCTCTGATATCTTTTCTTCTGCTTGGTCAATTTGACTGTTGAAACTTGTGCATGCTTCGCGAAGTTCTCGTGTTGTGTTTTTCAGCTCCATCAATTCACTTGTATTCCTCTCTAATTTGTCCATTCTCATTAGCATTTCATCAAATCTTTTTTCAAGGTTCTTAGTAAAACTTTCCATTTTAATGTTAAAGTATATATCTCAAATCCAGACCTATCAGTCTGAAGTGGTGAGGCTTTATGCTGGATGCAGTTTATAATTACCTAAATAACCTTTAAAAAAATATTACGGCCTGGGTAATTGGGATGGATGGAGCTTGAGAATCTTATGTTTTTAAACCTCTCCTTAGGATCCACTGTGCAGTCAAGGTGCGAATTGTTGATTTAAATGTCAAGTATTTCAAACATGAGCACCTTTATATTTCAAGCAGCAACGTTCTACCTTCTAGAGCAATGAATGCTGTCTGTAGCCAGGAATTAAAT
Organism: Cacajao melanocephalus; assembly: GCA_963573385.1. Classification (NCBI taxonomy): domain Eukaryota; kingdom Metazoa; phylum Chordata; class Mammalia; order Primates; family Pitheciidae; genus Cacajao; species Cacajao melanocephalus. Next base: position 695 of record CAUYLG010019927.1, read on the forward strand.
AGGAGATATTCTTCATCAAAAAACCATCATAAAGGTGTATACTGTTAGAGATGAAAGTGGAAATACTTCCTCAAAGAGTATGACACTGTAGTGATTAAACCATATGAATTTACTGTTATTTTTTGGCTGAAAGACAAGAGATGCTTTAGAAGCCTGTGCTGGAGCCCAGAGCTTGGACTGATAAATAGCCATACCAATTAATGAGAGACCAAAGATGAAGGGATGAAGAATCTGTAGACCATGACCATCTACAGTATGATTGTAAAGTGTGAATATTTGCATGCTACCTGATAGAGTTTAGCTGTGTCCCCACCAAAATCTCATCTTGAATTGTAGTTCTCATAATCCCCATGTGTCGTGGGAGGGACCCAGTAGGAGGTAATTGGATCATGGAGATGGTTACCCTCGTGCTGTTCTCGTAATACTGAGTGAGTTCTCACAGGAGCTGATGGTTTTATAAGAGACTTTTCCCCCTTTGCTTAGAATTTCTCCCTCCTGCTGCTATGTGAAAGACATATTTGCTTCCCCTTCCACCACAATTGTAAGTTTACTGAGGTCTCCTCAGCCCTGTAGAACTGTGAGTCAATTAAACCTCCTTCCTTTACCACTTACCCAATCTCTGGCAGTTCATTATAGCAGCATGAGAAGAGACTAATACACTGTCACAGTCCATTTAACGACTGGGGATGATTTGACTAGCCAGAGAGTGTGTGCTCACTTTCAGAGTGTACTCATACTTTAAAATAGATAGAATTCTGGGTAATTGATCCTATTTCTTTAATATATTTCATACCAGCATTCAGATTTGGAGAGAAAGAGCTGAAAAACACAGCATGTCTGCCAGTTTTGAAGAGGTCCCACTACTACATCCACAAAGAATAGAAAAGCTCTAGGACTTAGTGGTATTTCTGCCAAATTGTTTAAGCTAAACTTTTAAAATCATATGACACGGTCCTCCCTACTGAAAACCTTTCAATAATTTCCAGTTTTCTATTGAATAAGCTATAAGCCCATTTTCTTGACACTCAAAGCCTTTGGAGATTTTGGCAACCTGATTTCCCTTAACTTTGCTGTAGTTGCTCTAGGAATCTTACACTGATCCTGATACTATTAGTTTCTTTTTTTAACTCCTTTACTACTTTGTACAACTTTTTAGAGAAACTGACTCACTCATCTTTGTATTATTTTCAGTCACTCTTAGTTATAACAGAATTAATACTAATAACAGCTGTCTTCCTTCAGAAGCTGACCCTGAGATAATTCATGTAAAAATGATAGACTAGGAAGTGTTCCTAGGGAAAAAACAATAGCAGAGTTGGGAAGTAGACATGGAATGGCAGGAAGCCAAGTAATGGTGAGAGACCCTGTAAAATCCCAGAAGGAGGTGGGTGTAATGTAACTCAGTCCTGCAGGGTAGCTCTGCAGATAGTCTGAGGCTTACTTTAGACTCCCACTTAGGAAGCCAGGGGAATAGTGTTTGTACCTCCCTACCCCTGTTAGTCATTAGCTATGGGCTGGTATCAGGAAGGTGACATGAACTCCCTGCACTTTCTCATCTCTGTGGGTGTAGGCAAAGCAGTTTTGGCAGTCTGCGGGCAGGTTTGGGACAAGGAGGTACAGAGGCTGGGGGTGGGTGCAAGTGTGCATGTAGCCTGGTGTGCAGGAAGCTGGTAAGGGGAGACAAGGGAATATGGGCAGAGTCGCCATATTCTTCTAACTTCTGTCTTAAATTACTTCCTGGATTGAAAGCTGCTTGGAAGCAGATATGTATCCCTAACTCTTATAATATCTTATCTAAAATATTATAAACAATGCTTTCATAAGTATTTATTCAGTGATTAGATGAGTGTTTCATTATTATTATTTACTATTAAAAATTTTTTTGAGACATGGTTTCACCTGTCACTCAGGCTGTTTTCTTTTTTCTTTTTCTTTAAATTTTTTGTAGAAACGGGGTCCCACTATGTTACCCAGGCTGGTCTCCAACTCCTGGGCTCAAGCAGTCCTCCTGCCTCAGCCTCCCAAAATTCTGGGATTATAGGTGAGAGCCCCATGCCGAGTTGCTTTTTTTCTTTAAATGTTTCTATCTGTAGAGCATGTGCACTGATAATCCTTTGGGATATGATCAGGTCTTTCTCCTGGTGCTCATTATAGAACACTCTCCTGAGCTCAAAGAGCAACGACCGGAGGAACCCAAAGTAGCTGTTATACAGGGGGCTGACCTAAGATACCTCAGGGTAGGAGGGACTAAATCGCACTTTCCTACCTAACTGGGAAAGACCAGAAGACAACTGCTGGTAACACTTGCAAGCTGCTGAAATGTTTTTTTTTTTCCCCCAAGCTAAGGGTTAGTGGTGGTTCTACCAGTCAATGTTACCAACGGAGAGAAGCAGTTTGAATTGAGGCAATGAGTAATCAAAGGACATTGTATCTATGTTCTTGTGGAAACAATCTTTTTGTGCTTAGTAGGCTAATTTAGTAGAAGCTCTCCTTTCCTGGAGTTCACTTCTAACTTCGTTTCATGTTGTAATTTTATTTTAATGTATTTTTAATTGACAAACATTGCATTTATTTATCATGTACAACTTATTTTGAAATATGCCGTTGCTAAACTGAGTGAATTAACATATGCATTACTTCACATGCTTATCATTTTTTTTTGTGGTGAGAACACAAAATCTACTGTCTCAGTAATTTTCAAGAATATGTGTTGTTATTAACTGTACTCACCATGTTGTACAATAGATTTCTTGAAATTATTCCTCATAATGAAATTTTGTGTCTTAGACCAACATCTCCTGAACCCCTGGTAACTACCAATCTACTCTCTATTTCTATGAGTTCTACTTTTTAGATTCCATATATGAGTGAAATCATGTGACATTTGTTTTTTCTGTGTCTGGCTTATTTCACTTAACATAATGTTCTCCAGGTACATCTATGTAGTTGTAAATGATAGGATTTCTTTCTAAGACTGAATTGTACTCTATTGTGTATAGATACCACTTTTTTAAAAAATTTAATTTTTAAAAAAATTTTTTTACGGAGTCTCACTCTGTCACCAGGCTGGAGTGTAGTGGTGTGATCTTGGCTTACTGCAGCCTCTGCCTCCCGGTTTCAAGTGGTTCTCCTGCCTCAGCGTCCTGAGTAGCTGAGACTATAGGCACACACCAGTATGCCTAGCTAAGTTTTGTATTTTTAGTAGTTACAGGTTTCACCATGTTGGGCAAGATAATCTCCATCTCTTGACCTCGTGATCCACCCACCTCAGTCTCCCAAAGTGCTGGGATTACAGGCATGAGCCACCGTGCCTGGCCCACATTTTCTTTATCCAGTCATCATCCATTGATAGACACTTTGTTGATTCCATATCATGGCTATTGTGAATAGTGCTGCAGTGAACATGGAAGTGCAAATGTCTCTTCAATATACTTATTTCACTTCCTTTGGATATATATTTAGTAGGGGGACTGCTGGATCATATGGTGGTTCTATTTTTTATTTTTATTTTTTTTTGAGAGACAGAGTCTTGTTCTTTTGCCTAAACTGGAGTGCAATGGCACAATCTCAGCTCTCTACAACTTCTGCCTCCCAGGTTCAAGTGATCTTCCTGCTTCAGCCTCTTGAGTAGCTGGGATTACCAGCATGTGCCACCACACCTGGCTAATTTTTATATTTTTAGTAGAGACAGGGTTTCACCATGTTGGCCAGGCTGGTCTTGAGCTCCTGACCTCAGGTGATCCTCCCACCTCAGCCTCCCAAAGTGTTGGGATTACAGGCGTGCACCACCTAGCCCAGCTGTTTTTAATTTTTTGAGGAACTTTCATACTGTTTTTCATAACAGCCTTACTAATTTGCAATACCAACAATTTACAAACATTTCCTTGTCTCCACATTCTCACCAAGACTTGTTATTTTCATCTTTTTTATTTCTCTGATGATTAGTGATGTTGAGCTTTTTTAAAAAAATACACTTGTTGGACATATACTATGTGTATCATCTTTTGAGAAATGTCTGTTCAAGCCTTTTGCCCATTTTTAAGTCTTACTATAGAGTTCTTTGAGAGCCTTATTTATTTTGGACATTTATTGATTATCAGATGTATGGCTTGCCAATATTTTCTCTTATTCCATAGACTGTCACTTCAATCTGTTAAGTTTTTTTTCTTTTTTCATTTTTGCTGTGCAGAGATTTTTAAAATCATTAATCCATTTGTTTGTTTGTACTTTTGTTGCCTATGATTTTGGGGTCATATCCCAAAAAGTATCCAGAGCAGTGTCATGAAGCTTTCACTGTATGTTTTCTTCTAGAAGTTTTAGTTTCAGGTCTTAAACTTAAGTTTTTAACTCATTTTGCATTGCCTTTTGTCTGTTGGTATGATATAAGGGTCTAATTTCATTTTTCTGCATATGGACATCCAGCAGTCCCAACACCACTTATTGAAGCAACAACATGATCTTTTGATATATGTATACATTGTAGAATGGCTAAATCAAGTTAATTAACATATGCAATACCTCACAAACTTATTTTTTTGTGATGGACACTTAAAATCTACTCTCTTAGCAAATTTTAAGTGTACAATATATTACTATTGACTATTTTACCTTTGATATACAATAGATCTCTTGAATTTTTTCTTCCTGTTCAACTGAAATTTTGCATCTTTCAGCTAGCACCTTCCCAATCTCCCCACCCTTCATGTTACTCTTTAACTACTGTATGATCCAGCAGTTCCCCTATGAAGTATATATTCAAAGGAAATGAAATCAGCATGTTGGAGAGATATCTGCACTCCTATGTTCATTGCAGCATTATTCACAAGAGCCATAATGGGGAATTAACCTAAGTGCCCATCAATGGACAATGAATGGATAAAGAAAATGTGGAAAATACTATTCAGCCTTTTTTAAAAAAAGGAAATCGTATTATTTGAGACAACATAGTTGAACGTGGAGAATATTATACTAAGTGAAATAGGTCAGGCACAGAAAGATAGTTACCATATAATCTTACTTATACGTGGAAATCAAATTCTTCTTGTCTTTTCCAGGCCTATACTATACATACACATTGTTACAGAAAACCCCAAAAGAGATTTTGTTTTGCAGAGTAGATGTGGTGCTCCATGTAAGTCACTGGAATCAAGAGAAGAATAAGGCAAATATTTGCTATTATGTGGCATTAATTAAATTTTTCTAAATGTTGTACCATCTTTTAGAGGTGCTAGTGTGATATCCCCAAGCATTCTGTAGACTAGTGTATCATTATCATCATATTGAGTATCATCATTGATGTTTCCTAAATAAGCACTATGATAATTTATTGCCCTCATGTCTTAATACTGTATACCACAGAGTATAGCATGTGGACATCCAGTTATATGTTTTAATGTGAAGGACAAGAATCGTTTTTTGGATCAGTTTCCTATAACTGTTTAGCTTTATCTTGGGGAAAAAACAACTTGTATTATGACAGTAGAAATTTAGTAATTACCCCTAAGTAAAACCGTCTTTCTTCTTTCACCTGAAGCTTACTCAGTATAAGTGGCTAAATGCCAAAGTTCTGTAAAGTGCAATGCATTTTTTATACATAATTCACAAATCTACAATAGAAAAATTCAATGGCCTCTTCAGCCTGCAGTCCAAGTAGACAGAGAAAACCTATGGGAAATTTAATATTAATAAAAAGGAAAGCAGAGAATTAGACTTGACATTTCATTCATTCATTCTACAAACATTTATTATGTTATAATGAAATCTTAGTTATTGCATTATCAGATAAGCAGAAACAAGGCACTGTGTTAGAAACACTAGCCTTTTCATTGTATTTATGAAAACAGAAGAAAGAAATACAACTGACATTCAGGTACATGGAGTAATGACAAAAAGGAGGAGAATATTCAATATACAGAAATCAAACTAGCAAAATAATTTGTTTATGTGATTTTTAATGTTTATATGCAGTGTACATTTGAATGAAATTGTAAAAGATAAAAGATAAATTTCCTTTTTTTTTTGAGATGGAATTTCACTCTTGTTACCCAAGCTGGAGTACAATGGTGCTATCTCAGCTCACTGCAACCTCTGCCACCTGGGTTCATGCGATTCTCCTGCCTCAGCCTCCTGAGTAGCTGGGACTATAGGTACATGCCATCACGCCTGGCTAATTTTTTTATTTTTAGTAGAGATGGGGTTTCACCATGTTGGTCACACTGGTCTTGAACTCCTGACCTCAGGTGATCCGCCTGCCTCTGCCTCCCGAAGTGCTGGGATTACAGGTGTGAGCCACCGTGCCTGGCTGATAAACTTCCTTTTCTTACTTACATTTTCCTCTTAGAACAAGGTAAAAAGTATAAAGATGAACCATGAGGGAAATTTAATTTCAAAGATGTATAGGAATTGGTACTTTCAAAACAAAATTTGAAATATACTTTGTTATGCCTTTGTTGTGCTGTACAAAATCCATCTTTCATAAAGATACTAATTCTGACAGTTCCTCTCTTCAACACAGGACATAAGGCAAAGCAATCAAAAGACATTTTAATTTTTAAAATGCTCTCATCTGCTTTTCCATTGCCTTTGGTAGCTTATACAATTTTAGAACATATGCCACATGCCAAGTTGTCTGGCTTTATCTTATCTGTAGAGGAAAAATGTCACCACAATAATGTTTGACTGTTTGCTGGAAATGGAGATTTTCCATGAATCAAACTTATTATGGGTATTAAAACATTAACAGCTTTAATTATTAGTTAAATAATACAATACTAAATGCTACACTTAAGTACTTTTTATATGCCAGGTGCTGTACCAAATGCTTCACATACATTACTGCATTTTATCTTCCAAGCAACCTTGCAAAGTACTCATCAATATCCACATTTACATTACCTCATCTGTAATGTGGATATTGATGCCTCAGAGTACGTATGTAACTTGTGCAAGGGCCTTGATCTTAATTGAGAAGAGCTGAAGGCCCAAGCAGGAGGGTGAAGCTCTGTAGTCTGGAGGATGGGTGCCTTCACTGAACTTTTCTGTGATAGAATCAGAAGGTCATTAACTTAATTAGGTCTTCAGGTCTTTCCTAGAAGAATGCTGAACACTGAGGTATATCTAAAGGAACTTTGATCTTCTGGGTCTTTCCTTGGCTGAGAGAGGACACCAGTGACTCTTCTTTTTCTCCTGTCCTTATCACTGAAACAAAATCATTCTCTTCACTGTCTCTGAAGCAGTATTCAGACCTCTACTGTGTCCAGAATATCATTTTATCCTAATGTCAAAGTCAGTTGGGTAACTATGAGTTTGAATAATGATAAAATAGTATACAAGAAAATAGTATAAATGTATTCCTTTACATAAACACATTTAATATATGAAATTTGCATTGTTGGAAATCACTTCATTGCCATGGGTTTTAAATTTATCAAACTTAAGAAATTTTCAAATAGGATCTCATCTCTAATTTTTATAAATTAAAATATTGTGCACAAATATTATTATCCTTCTGTTGCAATACATATGACTGAGACAAACAGTGAAAAATATTCTTGGATGTTTTAAGTCTGACATTTAGAACCTGGGTGGCACATAAAAAATACTGCCAACATTGCATCATATTTCCTACTGATTCTGGAAACTAATTTAAATAGCAAACACTTAAACTTGTATTTTTATATGAATGTCATTTTAAGATGACTTGATTATTGCAGATTGACCCAGAAGTGATGTGTGCGAAGGGATATTATCTAGCACTGATCTTTTGTGGTTGAGTGTCTCCATACTTGTCAGAGCATCGCATTCACCACCCGGCTTTGTTGCCAGACTATTATAGACCAGCCACAGTTACTACAATTTTCTGTCAGCCACCCTTATGTGCTGCACATGCCATGTCTGGGGATAATGGAAATGAGACAGATATGCTGGTGTTTTTGCATTAAGGATGCAGTTCCTGAGTGACAAGGCTATTTGTGTATCCCGCATCTAAAAATTGTCTCATGATGTCTGAGTTCACATGGATTCACCGTAGAAAACTTGCATAAATGCCAGAGAATTAATTGCATTGCTTAGACGTATGGTAGAACTATTAAAATGCTGGCTATGTTTTGAGGAATACTAGGTTGGCCTTATTACTTGTACCCTGCAGGGTGTAAATGCAGTTTTAGCAATTATCAGGGTAATATCATTTTGAAGTTTTACAAGTAAAAGCACTGTACCCTCCCATAATATTTTACAAGATTTTATAGTTTCAAATTATCTATAGTTTAAAAACACCAAATTGGGAACAATGGTTAAGATGTTGCCTATATCCTTGATTTCTTTGGATTTCTTACTTTTTCACTTATCGTAATGAGCTGTCAAATTTATATGGCCTATTTATTTTAGACCTTGCAATAAACCGCCTCCTTCTTTTCCTCCCAGACATGTAGAACTAATGAATGTTTGAGAATTAACTAGAAGTCTCATAACTCTCCTAACAGCTTTTTGATCCTATAACTCCAATATTATGGATATGTTAAAAATGTTATTGTTAAACTGAGAAACAGTCTCAGAATATAAAATAAATTGTTTTTATATTTAACCCTCAGTTTCATAGTATTTGTAATCTAACTTTGTGATTATTTGGTTTTCACTTATTCATGTTCTAGTGAACATGTAGTTAATATAATGGCTTCTGAGATTATCATCTGATGTACTGAAAATTATTAAAAGTAGCCATTGACATACAAGTGTTTCTCTTTTTATGGATTTACTCTATATCAAATTTGATAAGAGCTTTAGTTGTTGCTTTTTGGAAAAAATGCTAATAAACAAAATCTTGCCTCAGGGATATCTAGTTTACAAATTACAACAAACCATTTAAAGATAAATTCTTAATGGATTGGAAGGAATGAAGTGTTTCTCACCAGGGGTTCTGTTGACTACCTATATCTATAACACTGCATGTGTTTGTTAAACATTCAGATCTGGGGCTCCACCATAGCCCTACAGAATCTGTAGGAGCTGGAGCCGGCCTCTGTACTATAACAAACCCCAAGGTGGTTGAGCCTACTCAGTTTGAGAATTGCTTGTGTCTTTTAATACCTTCCTCCCCGAATTAAATCAATTTCATCACATAGACAATAAAAATAGCTTTCTGACTGATTTCTGGTACCAAAAGCATTCAAACAAGAAACAACAACATTAAACAAGACACACTGGGGTTGCTAATTTTCCTTTTCTGACCATAACAATCAAATCTTAATTTAATTGTTTATTCTTTTCTCTAATATTTTTATTCCTCCTAGCTGAAGTATAATACTCTTAATGTTTTATTTATTTTGATAGGGAAGTATAATGAACTGCTTTAACAGTCTGGGAAAGCTATGAAACCTCTGTCCAGAAAAATGCCTATCACATTTTTACATACAGTATCAGGGCTTTATGGAATCGCTGTAGCTCATCATGGTCCCTAAAATAAGAAACCCTATGCCCCTAGGACCTCATCATATAAAACAAGCCTGTGATTTAGATATTCTTTTTGTTTTGCATACGTGATGATTGTTGGACAGTGCAACCAGGGGCTCTTCAATGTGTGTATTATTTACTTGGTAGTCTATAATGGTTCCTAAGGAGCTATAAGCTTGTAAAGTTGTAATTATGGAATTAAAAAAAATCTATATAGTTTTTCAGATGGTTCCATAATAGCACCAATGTGTATAAACATGCAACTATGTTCTTTAAAGGTTACATTTACTCAAAAAGCCATAATAGTTTAAGAATTGTATTTTTTAACTTTATAGGAGAGTAAACATGGAGAAAAAATTGTATTAAACCAGAGCCCATTGTCTTACCTCATGTAACGTTATGACAAATTTTTACATGAGAAGACACTTTTTACGCTCAGAAATTCATTTAATGCAGCACAAAACACATTTTTTAATATAGCTCTTCTGGAGGTTCAACATGCTTAACAAAGATATGTTTAAATAACTGATTTCTTAGGAAAAAAGACCACACATATTGAAGCAGAGAACTATCAATTGTATTCATCAGGCACACTGCAGGCCAGAAGATCAAAGCTTCTGCTTTCATAATTTCATTTAACCTCTCCAAAATGTAGTCAGCTGCCCCATATGTCAGTGCAATTGTATTTGAAGAGTGGGAATGACACAGATTATTGGTCTGACAAGGCTAACCTCCTAAACAAAGACTTATCAGATTTATCTGTTGACTTGGAGAGATAGTGTGAATGTGTTCTTTCTGCAGTTTAAAGAGTGTATTAGGGAGATATGAAACTGATAAAAGTATCCATTCCTGGGAAGAAAGGAATTTAAATATTTTCACGTTATGTATAGAACTGTCCTTCCTTCCTAACATTATCTTTTGTTTTATTTTTATTTTTATTTTTTGTGAGATGGAGTCTTGCTGTGTCACCCAGGCTGGAGTGCAATGGCATGATCTTAGCTCACTGCCACCTCCACCTCCCGGGTTCAAGTGATTCTCCTGCCTTAGCCTCCCGAGCAGTTGGGATTACAGGTGCCCACCACCATGCCTGGCTAGCTTTTGTATTTTTAGTAGAGATGGGATTTTGCCATGTTGGTCATGCTGGTCTCAAACTTCTAACTTCAGGTGATTCGTTGCCCTCGGCCTCCCAAAATGCTGAGATTACAGCCATGAACCACCGCACCCAGCCTCTAACAGTATCTTTTTAATTTTTGAAACCTGCTTTACAGATGAGGAATTTGAGGGAGAGAGTATGTAGGTGAAAAATAATTTGCCCAAATACATATATACATTTAAGGGACAGGATAACATGGAGTTACAGAGGAATGCAGGGTAGAAGTCATTAAAGCAGAAAGTACTGTATTTAGAGCTATGTAAATAGTACTCTCTTTAGTAGTAGAGGTGGGATGAGACTCTAGGCTGATGGACTTCAGGTCAGACTGTGTGGATCAGAATCACAGACATATTGGGTCACCATCAAAATCAGAGCCATATTGAGTGGGAAATGAGTTCAGCACATTATTGAAGAGTCAGTTTTGTGGAAGCAGCTGAGGTCAGTACTGGGAAGTTCTTAAAAACAGTGGGTGTGGTGCCAGAAGATTTAATTGAGACAAGTAACTGTGCTGATGGGAATGGCTCTGAGGACACCAAATGCTAAGACAGGTGATCTCATTTTTCCTAGTTATTCTTATACAAAGGACAAGATTTTGCATACGTCTTCTTTATAATCACATATATGGACATATGGGTGTTTTATTATGTATGTTCATATATATATAACTTAAAGATATACATTACTAGAATGTCTATTGTTTTAAAAGAAGAGTTACCATACAGGATATGACTACACAATTTAGTATACAACTAATAATTAATGACTACACAATTAGCTACTTTCTGTTTAATGACTAGAAATTCAATCACAAAGAGAAGCTATTCTTTTGAATTTCTATTAGAATTCACTGAAGCTGTGAACAGATTCCATGTGATCAGTACATTTTTCCTTATAGATAGACTGTGTAGAAAGCAAATCGTATCACTCATATATGGGAAGCAAAATTATAATCAGAAGGGTATTATAATCAAAAGGGTATTATAATCAAAGGTTGGATGGCTCAGTGAGCCTGGTCATGATGATAATAACAGTTATATTCCAGTGAGCCCATTGGAGTATTTCTGTTACCTCCATAGTGTTTCTGTTTTCTTCTGTTATAGACACACCAAGAATACATTTTCCCTGGACTTGTAAGTTGCAAGATGTTATTTTAATGAGGCAGCCAATTCAGGACTTGACAGATTTCTCTAAATCTTGTCCAGCAGCATCCTCAAGAGCCTGTTGAGAAGGACCCTTTTAGCATGTGGTCCATCCATTTGTTTCTGCTATCCACTCTGTTTCATCTGTAACATTCTCACATTCATCATGTTAGAACAGTGATCATCTAGGTATCTGCCTGTTCGCTTTTTTGTTTGTTTGCTTTTGAGACTGAGTCTCGCTCTTGTAACCCAGGCTTGAGCATGGTGGCATGATATTGGCTCACTGCAATCTCTGCCTCCTGGGTTCAAGTGATTCTCCTGCCTCAGCCTCCTGAGTAGCTGGGATTACAGGCAACTGCCACCATACCCTGCTAATTTTTGTATTTTTGGTTGAGATGGAGTTTCGCCATGTTGGCCAGGCTGGTCTCAAACTCCTGACCTCAAGTAATCTGTCTGCCTCAGCCTCCCCAAGTGTTGGAATTACAGGCATGAGCCACTGTGCCAGGTCCTGTTTGCTTTTGAGAAGCAAATTGGCTTGTCGAAAAATGTCCCCTTTTAGTGAGATAGCTACACTAGAAGCACTTCTACTTGAAGCACTAAAAGCTCTTCTACTCTCTAGATGTACAAGATGAGGAGGAAATGGTGTCTGACCCGAGAATTTCACCAAACATCAGCAGAGCATTTACTCACCCACAAGCTGAAGCAGGAGAGAAATACAGATGGAAGAAATGATGCACCCATCTCCCTCCTGCTGATTCTTTTGTAAAAATGAAAAAAATGCTGGGAGGTATTCAAAAAATATATAATCTCCAGAAACAGTAAATATAGGGCTGGGGATGTGGACTTGATGGAAAACCAACTGCATCAGTATGTTCCAAACTTTTAAAATAATAGTCTACATATTATTATTAATACTTATTATTAGAGACAGGATACCACTGTCACCCAGGCTGGAGTGCAATGGCTCTCTCATGGCTTGCTGCAGCCTCCACCTCCTGGGCTCAAGCAATCCTCCCACCTCAGCCTCCTGAGTAGCTGGGACTAAAACCACATGCCAACATACCTAATTTTTGTATTATTTGTAGAAATGGGGTTTCACCATGTTGCCCAGGCTGTCCTCAAACTCCTAGGCTCAAGTGATCTGTCCACTTTGGCCTCCAAAGTGCTAGAATTATAGGCATGAGCCACCATGCCTGGTAATAGTGTGCATATTAATATCTCTTGAATTTCCTGGAGCTTTTCATGTATGAAAAATTCTCTCTCTCTCTTCTGACCCTCTCTCACATACTTTTCTCCCTCTCTCTTTTGCACTTCTCATGTTTTATCTCCTTGCCTCTAATTGAGTTCCACTCAGTGTTTGTCTCTTTGAAGAAGCCTACCAGAAATACCAACTCCATTTCCAGAGGGCATGCAGTATACCAGGTGTGTGGCCAGGTATCTTCCCAACATCTCTCCTGCCCACCCCAGCTCTGCCACTCAGGTGTTCTTCACAGGTATCCTGTAGGGACAGTGGAGGATTAGAGACACTAGGTGGGTCCACATCAATGGGCTCCCAAATCTGTGTTCTTTCTATACCATGTCACCTGCTGTGCCTATTAAATGATGCACTTGGGGATAGATAATGGCTCCCAGTAAGTGCTCAGTTTACAATTACCACCAGAGCCTTTAAGATTTCTGTTTACTTTTAATAAATACTTCTAATAAATCATGACCAAAAGAAGCTAAGTAAATGTAAATTGAAGCCAGAAACAAATAAGAGGAAGTCTATTTCATTTTAGTAGCATTTTTTAGAGGTCAGAAGGAAAGCTTTCTAAATATCTGTTCAGAGTCTGATATTATATTGTATGTGTGTCCAAAATTAATTCAGTCTATAAAGGTCAATAATATAAAATGTATTCATGTGTTCAGGTAAAAATTTATGATGTGCTATAATGTGATGATGTTTGACTAGTTTACAGCCCTGGTGATACACCTTTGGAAGACATTTGGAAGTGATAAAACAAGGGCAGATTTTTTTCATTTCCTTATAGAAACAGTAATCTGAAAGTCATACTAAATTTTATTGAGATTCCATCCCTAGGTAACATTAAAGTAAGTGTTTGTCTCTCTAATTCTGTCATTTTAGGGAGAAAATCTAGAAAATTATGCTAATTAATCATGTAGTTAGAGAATTCATTTCATTATCTTCATTTGTGTAGGAAACACTAGAGTGTGAAATGTAACCTGCACATTTTATTTGTTACTTTTTCCTAGATTGTCCTCTAAACTGGACCTTAAGCATAGTTATATTTCACATTTCTGGTTAAATTTCCCCTGTGGTTTAATTTTCCTTTAATTTGTTTTGATACCTAATGTATCAAAATTTTCCTTGTACTGTAACGTTGCCAATTAGCTAGGTATTATAGAAAGCAGGAAAATTAAATAAGGTGTTAATAGATTAAACACACATGCATATGATGATTTGATGTCATTTAATTTGTATATCTGGGAACAAACTTGGAATGAAAAATATATATTTGTAATGGTTATTACTACCACCTTCATTCTTCTAAAGGCTATAATATAATCAAGAAGTTTTCAATCTGGATTCCAGCTTTGTCACTTACTACAGTTCAAATCGACCATCTTCTCAAATCCTCAGTTTCCTCACATGTAAAATGTGAGAATTGTTTATTCATTTGTTATAGTGAGGAGTGAATGACAGAAAATACATGAAGTGCTTACAGGGTTGGCTCATGCTCCCTGATGTCACTGAAGTTCACTATCTCAGAGGTGTTAAAATGTCCTTCTCCAATTTCTGTGCAGCCAGTCCTTTGCAAACTCAGTTTTTTACTTTTTGACTCTATGTTAATTTTATTGCTCTTGCCCATGTTGATGATCATTTTCATTCCAGATCTTTATCACAGCTTACGTGGACTATAGTCACTGCATCTTGATAAGCCACTCTGTCTCCTCACTTCATCATCCCAAAAGGTTAAATACAGTAACACTCTTACCTAGTTCATATTCTTTCTTATACCCCTTTTGCTGATTGAGCTCAAATGTAGCGTCTTAGCATCCATGGCCAACTGCAGTATGACCTCTTAGTTCATTCCCTACTGTGATCTAATAAACTAAACTTCTTTTTATTCCTATGTATTTTTCCTTATGCCTTACCTTGGCTCATACGGTTCTTTCTGCCCATAATATATCCATTGTTGCTCTCCATTTCTCATAACGTATCTCCATGTCAGTGCCCACAAACGCACACGTTATTGTTTTCCACTGGACTCTCAGAGCCTTTGACTTCCCTTCCCTTATGGCATATATCTTATCTTTTTCTAGGTGTATGATTGTCAGTCATGTATCTGTCATTTTCCTTCTGCTGTATGGTGAAGTCAATGTTGGGTAAAGATTTAGGCTTATTTACCACCGAGTCCCTGGGAGCATCCAGTACAGTATATATAGTAGGTAGCCAATGAATAATTGTTTTGTTGAATAACTGCAGCTCAAAGAGCTTCTTTTTCCTGTAATTAGAACTGTAGGATTCTCTGTGTATAAAGATCATGATATTCAGAGCATAAGCTTTAAAAATGGCTATTCTCTATTTCCAACTGGCCTCTGGAGGAAGCATCAGAGCCACAGATAAGGTCAGAGCTCTGTGGAGAGAGAGGGGGAAAGTTATGTTGAAAGAGCTTTTAGGATAGAAGTAGATATTAAAATTAAATGATATGGATTTTGGTTTTCTGACTGGATTATAATGGTTTGGTCAATGTAGAGTCTGTCAGAAATGATCTATGTTTGTTCTAATTAGGCTTATAGATAACTGTAACACTTAACTTAGTTTGGACTTCAGTTTTGCTTACCTATCACCATTACTCTTCATTGTTACTTTCAAATGAAGTTTTATTTTTTGCCACCTTATCTTTTATAGACAATATCTATGAACTTTTCTTTTGTGACAGCAAATTACATAATTAACATGTAGAGGGCTGATACAGTCTTCTGAGCCTTTCTTGGAGTTTCCATCAGATAATGACTTAAGTTGTGATCAGATTATCTCACTTTTGAGAAAACTGTTCATGGCTATAATGGTAACTGGCAGGAAAGGTGGTTACTGTTCAGGCCTCTTGGCCTGTGGACATCACTGTGATTAGAGTTAGTACACCTTGGTACCCTCCATACCTAAATTTCCTCCTGGGCTTATAACACCAGCACCTAGGCCCATATGCTACTCTTAGGATAACAATTCAGTGTGCTGAGGGTAAAAATTCTTTTCTCATCTTATAAATTTGGGTCTCCTCTTCCTCTCCTGTCCACCTTGAACCTTTCTATCTTAGTGAGGCTAGTTTACCAAAGCCCATTTTTTTTTTCTGCCATAACAATAAATCTAGTCATATGGCTGTCATGGAAGGTATACTTAATGAAGAAAAAAAGAGTTCAGATTTAACATTTTCTACACATCCTTCCTTCTTTAAGCTATAAAAATCAAAATAATCAAAGAAAATGATAATCTTTTAAAGACAGATATTACTACTTCCTCTAGGCTCAGGTTGTGTTTTCTTTTTGTTGATTTCTTGCTTGTTTTGTTTTCCTTTATTTCCTGTTGGTAAAGCATGAGAAAAGTATCAAAGAACATTTTGGGATCTGCCAGCTAGTGTCTTCCAGATTTCTATAGGCTGTCTTAAATATTATAAGAAGTAGTTAGACTGAAATTGGTTCTGTTATTGTGAGCTTATGTTGTAAATAAATAGGCAGGATGACGTGGATAACTTGCAAAGTAAAATTCAATGATCTTGACTCCTCTGTTTCAATATCAAATAAATCATCTTTTCATTTTTGGACTGTAAATATAAGACTTATTCATGGAGTAGATATTTATTAACTTTCTTCCTCCTACCAAGTACTGTTATGTACTGTTATGTGAGCTGAAGATACAGAAGTGAACAAAACTGAGTCCCTATTCTTACGAAGCTAACATCCTTGTGTAGCACACAGACCGTAAACAAATATATAGCATGGCAATAGGATAGTCAGCGATGTGGAGGTAGTAAGATAACATTTTCATTTAGGAAAGTATTTCTGGTAAGGTGACATTCAGCAAATTCTGAATTAAGTGAGCGAGAGAACCATGTAGATATCTGGAGGGAATGTTTTGGGCAGAGGGAACAGTGAATGTGAAGTCTTGAGGTAGAAGTAAGCTTGGATAAGGTAAAATTTTAAAATACAATAAGAATCAAAATTTAGTAAGTTGAGTGTAATCACTATTCCAGTGTTCTATATTTGCCTCTAAAACTAACATGTGTGCTAATTGAATCTCAGTTAACCTCCTAGAAATTAATTGGTTATTTAGAACAATTAGCAAAAACATTATATCAACCTTTAATCATTAAAATTTTACGCAGAAATATCCTGGTTAATTATCTGTGCTTTGGTTGAGGCTATATTGCATTTTTATAGTCATCTGTGCTCCAAGAATGCTTTCACATTTTTCTCTATTTCTTTTAATTAGGTTAAAACAACTGTCCTTAGAAAAGGCCATTCTTTTAGTGTAGGACCCTTTTAGTAAAAAAAGGAAAAGTATTCTTTAGAATCTCTTAAAATTGTCAATAGGGCTAACACAGCTTCTTTCAATGTGAACAATACATGGTTACTGACAAATTAATACATAAAATGCCTATTGTATCATTGATGAAACCAGTCTCTTGGGAATTTTGGTAATTTTATCCTGGTGCTTGAATTTTTTTCAAGACATAAATATTATTAATATATTTCAGAAAATTGTTCAATATTAATAAAAAGCTATATCTGATACTATATTGATGTAAGGTATCTTTATTTTTAATTCATTCTGGAAGAGTCTTGATGTAAAGACAACTCTAAAATGGCATTTATTCCACTAAGCAGTATTTTTACATTCTTTATTTAATATATGGAAATCTTCATCTCATTTTTCAATTTTTTAATAATCCTTTATTATGATTGATTCAAAAAAGAAATTAAAGATCATTATATTTCACTTATTTTTGCTGTATGTTTTGTTCTATGGGTAAAATAAAATATTTCCAAATATTAACTTTAATGCAATTATTTCACAGCCTGCTTTAAAAAATAACAATATCAATATTCTTGGAAATAAACTTCAGAATTCTAGATGGTTTAATATGTACTAGTTAAGTAACCCCTCAGGGACCATGTGGTTCCATGAGTCTGTGTCAAGCCATTGCCATTATACCAACATCAATGGTGGTTGGAACAATCAAAGAGAAGAATGGCTTCGTTGAATATTGTGAAAACCAAAAATGCATGAATAATTTGTAGTGAGGGAAAAAGATTTAAAGCATGCAAATAATTATTAAAACATAATTATATAAGGCAAGATTTTCAATTGTACAATGTAACAAAATGTGTTTCTTTTATGTTTTCATTAGACAATCTATGCTCTCTTTGTGAAATGACAGAAAATGAGTCACTTCCAAGGGTACCCGTGAAGGATATAGTAGGTAGTTTTGGAGTCTATCTCCCTAGTATAAACCATAATACAATTTATTACTTAAGTAAAGTTGACTTTTCCCCATGGCAGAAGCAGCCAGAGGTAAACGTCCCTCATGAATTTCACTCAGTGCCTTTGCTTATTTAGTTATCTCTCTCTCCCGTACCTTCAATGTCTCTTCTTGTATTTACTCTTTTTTCCTCTCCTTTTGACAACTCCATCCTCATTTGACTATTACACTGTCTGTCTCCTATCCTCGGCAGCCACATTTGTTAAAAGAATAATTACATTCATTGTTTTTACTTCTTGAGGTGCCACTCCTTCTTCAACTTGTTATAATCTCCTTCCTAGCCATTCCAAAGGTTCTAAGGAAACAAGCTAGGATTTTCATTAGCAAACATAATACACACATTTTTATATTTACTTCTCTTATTGTCAGCAGCCTTTGACTGTGGAATCCTCCTGTTAAAACCCGTCTTATCCCTTAGTTATGGTAGCCTTACTTTCTCTTATTTGCTCTACCTCTCTGGGTTGCTGCTTTTCCTCTTCCCTCAGCAACCCCATAAACTTGGTATTTTTAGGGTTCTGTTTATACCATGTCCCCTCCCTCTTTCTAAAATTCTCATGTTATTTCATAGTGACTTTATTTGTAACTGTGACTTATTTAATGCTGCATACATAAATGATTTCTCATTCCTATACAGACCTTCCTTCTTCTTCCTTTCCAGGCCCACTTTCTCATTTTCCTGGCAGTTTTTCTTGGGAACACTTCCTAATAAATTGCTTTTACTTGAATCTTCACCTCAGATTCTACTTCTGAATAATTCAACCTAAGACAAATAATAGAAGCAAAATAAAATATGAAAAGATTAATAATAATAGACATAAGTATAATTATTGGTGATGCTATCAGAACAGCACAACACTGGGTAAGCAGTGAGGAATAAAAAGAACAACTTAAAAGGATGTCAAAATTGGAAGGGGTATGTCAATAAATGAAAAATCTAGAATCCACTCCACTTTAAAGAAAAGGAAACAAATTATAGATGATGCATTACAGGTGTTTTTCATGTGAGATTACAAAAGAATTCAATCTGGGATTCATATTCAAAGAAATAATCTTGACTTTACAATTAAAATACCAGTCAATGAATGAATATCTGTCAGTTCCCAAGCAAAGCCCGGGAGATGTTTCAATATTCTTTCTAACCATCCATATCTAATCAGGTACTAAGTTTTCTTGATTTTACCTCCTGAATATCTCTTGACATTAGGTATCTCTCCTATGTTATCTCCACTGGTGCCCTTAGTCATATCTGCTCTCTACTGGAATAGTATAATTTCTTTAACATATGTAACGCCTTGTCTTAAAAATTTGTCAGTGGCTACTTATGCCATTAAGAACAAGTACATGTTGCTCAGCAGAGTATTATGTCATTTTTGGCTATGCCTTAAGAAAGTCTGATATATTAGTTGATTTATTAAGAGTAGAAGTTATGAAGTCAGATTACTTGAACTCAAGTCTAAATTCTGTATGACTTGCACAGTTATATAGTCCTCCTAAGCCTTTGTTTCCTAATAAAATATTATGAGGATAAAAGTATTTGCTTCACAATATTGTTGTATTAAATGAATGCTTATTAGTATGTTTGGCACATAAATAGGTACTCAAAAATGTTGGCTATTGCTAATTATATGTGGTTTTCATGCTGTTTTATACTATTTCAAAATGTGTACCTTAGCATAAACCGTACCCCCATGCAAGAATATACTTTCACAGTTTGTTTCATCATTTAAGATTTACCTCAAACATTTCCTCTTCTCTCACCCTTTCTCAAAGCACACCTCATCCCAGCTCCTTCCCATTGGCTCAGATTGCCATTGAAATGAGAGCTTTTGTGGTATTTGAGCATTTCAGTCTCCTCCATGAGGCTCTAAGCTCCTTGGAGGCATGATTATGTCACATGCATATCTAACCTGTCACCATTGCTCAGGTGAGGCTAAGACTGAGACTAAGTACGTTCTCAGTAAGGATTTGAAGATAAAATGATTGACCAAATAAATTAATGAAAGGCTGGGACATATGTATGCATAAATTAGGTTTCACAGGACCATTTTTCCATACTTTTTTTTGCCATAAGAAGAGTTTTTGTGTTTATTAATTGATTTTTAAAAATTTAAAAACTGCCTATGGTATTTTTGTGAATGCTGAAATTGACCGTTAATGCATTCTTCCTGACTACCAATAAGGTACAGTCCATAGTTGAGTTTCTCAGTAATACATGAATAGAGAGTGTGCTAGTAATATCACTGGTTTGATTAAGATAAATACATAAGTAGTATGGTTTAGAAATTAATCAAATTTCAAAAATATTCACAAATCTCTGCCTTTACTTTATATTACCTGAATATAGGCAAAGAGAAAAAAGTTGATTACAAACTAAATTGCTCCATTAGCTTTCTCATTTTACATCTTACACATTTTATATAGAAATAATTACACTACCCTGTAACCCACTATACCTTGTACTGTGACCCACTATACCTTGTACTCAGAACTCTGCATAATATTAGAAAACATTAAATTGATATGATAATTATAGAAATCATCTGGTCAGTTCTTGTTTATGTTTTAGAGATAGTGAACACTTTTTTAAAAAGAAAGAAAGGATAAGCAGAACGAAGATAAGAAGAAAAGAAAGAAATGACCTACTTACTAATGAAGTATGTACATTTATCAGGAAGAATTTTTATGTCCCAAATTTAAAGTCTGTGATTGATTGGTCATCTTTAAATCCTAAAATGTCCAAAGAACTGGAAGATCCTGAAGAGTTATTTAGTTCTAAATATAAAGCACTTTGAAGACAAATTGAGAAGGACATAGGCTTTTAACAAAAGGGAAAAGAAACACTTTGGAAAATGAAATTTGCTTTCAGTGGCTTTATTTGTCATCAGACTGAGTTACTCCATAAAATAGGCCCACACTTATTCTTTCCTAGACGTAACTGACCTCTTACCAGAAGGTGCTCAGTATGTTTGAGATGAAAAAGTAATCTCTAAGCTATTGCATTGGTCTTTAGCTGTTTTACAGATGTAAAACCAGAAGAGATTAT
Organism: Cacajao melanocephalus; assembly: GCA_963573385.1. Taxonomy (NCBI): domain Eukaryota; kingdom Metazoa; phylum Chordata; class Mammalia; order Primates; family Pitheciidae; genus Cacajao; species Cacajao melanocephalus. The sequence goes on from CAUYLG010019927.1 coordinate 22,019, forward strand.
AGATTTTCATCTTTTAGATCAACCAGCAACAGAATGAGTGGGTTTCCTTCTGCAGCTCTCGTACTCCCTTCTAGACCTCTAAGCCCACACAATTGTGAATGGATTTGAAAGCTAAATTATTAACTCATTATACTTGCATCCATCCTGAGTTGGAGTTTGCTCACAGAAAAAATAAGAACATCACCATTCCCCTGTTATTAAAATGAAAACTGAACAAATTGCATAGTTCAGCATCTACAAGGACATGTTTGAAGTCATTCAATTGGATTCATATCCATTTCTTGAATGACTGTGCAATAGCAGTGCTTTCTGCTTATAGGGCTTTGGGAGAACATACGTGTTTTTATTTAGTTTACTTATAAAACTCTCCCAACAAGGATATTGTTCTCTATTGATGATACCCACTTAGGACAATAAGGCATTTACTTATGGTTGATTATCAGTAAAAGTCGATACTTTAAAGGATAGCCTTGGAGAAAGCAAAGATAAATTTATAAATTTTAAGACAGTCCTAAAAACCATTCTTTTATATTGGAAAAAAGAGGCTGTCTAAATGGACTTGTGTCTGAGTTTCCACAAAAGTCTTTCCTACATGCTGTCTTTTTATAAATTGAAAATATTTTGTCAAAACATGATAATCTCTTTAACATTATATATTGATTAACTAGAGTTGGCAATATAACATGATGGTGAAAAGCTCAGATTCTAAATCAGTAATTGTCAGTAAATTTAACAATTATATTTTTGATTCTATGTGCCATATGCTCATTTGATCACTGGGGATATAAGAGGTAAGAGGCAAAAAGTCTTGCTCTTATTGAGTTTACATTTAGGTGATAGGGTAGACAATAGACAATATAAATAAATAAACCATATGGTATTTCAAATGGTGAAGTACTATGGAGAAAGTAAGCCAGGGAGAAGGGAAGGCTAGTGTGTGTTGGGGAGGGGTTTGGGGGATGGAGGAAGTGATTCATTTCTACTTTAATTGATTTCTATTTTAAATAGAGTGGTCAGGGAAATTCTACTAAGATGGGAGGATTTGTTCAAAGACCTGAAGAAAGTGGTATTGCAAGCCATTTAGATTTCTGGGGAATAAGCATTCCTAACAGAGAGAACAAAAATCTCAGTGCTATCACTTTCTGTGTATGAGACTGAGCAAAGATTCATGTTCTCTAAGCTTTAGTTACCTGCTCTGTAATATGTGGCCAATCCTAGTGCCTGCCTCAAAGGAATACTGTGAAAATTAATCAGACTATTATATATGTATTAGAGATATATATTAAACACTGAATAAATGTTAGGTATTATATTGTTATTTGGGAATTTAGAGTTTTTCTTTTATATCACTTTATTCAACTCCTTCACCTATTCATTAGGGCCCTGTACGATTCCCTGTTTGAAATAGGCAGCTATAGTAGAAAATATTCTACTCTTTCCAGTGAGACAAATACATGTTAAGTACTTAAGTGTTCAAATATTTGATAAGAGGAAAATTGCTCATGTGTATATATATGTGTATTTATGTGTATATACATACACATATATGCACACACACGTGTCAAAAAGGCTTGTTTATACATATCTATATAAACAAGTTGTTTTATATATATATATACACATATATATATATGTATATATATAAACAAATCTTTTTGATGTGATCTCCTCTTTACTCCCATTTCCAGTCATCAGAAGCACATCTTCAGCTCTTTGGCTATCTTTCTTGATATTTGCTCCATATTCTTCAGTGATATGCTTACATTGCTGATTCTTGATTTTTTTAATTTTACATATTACCTGTTCATTTCCCACCACAAAATATGAGGATTTGGCTCCTTTCTGCCATCAGATATGTCTACTTTCAATGTTCTCATCTTGCCAGTATAATTATGTCATACTTTTTGTTAGATCAGTATTGTTTGGTCATGTTTTGACTATAAAGTACTACTCACAGCTGTACTATACACATTTTTTGGGTATCTTTGGCTTTGGTTCTTTTTTGTTAATAATGGTCTTTTTAAATTATTGATTTATTTGTTCTCCACTTCATTCCTGAAATTCTCCCTTAGAAATATAAATTTTACTGAAATGTGTTCCAGTCTCAGTGTCCTCTTAGTTGCTGCTTCTTGGAGATTTCCTTGCGGGAGCATTTCTACTAGCCATAGTCTGACCTGATTGTTTCCCAGGTCTGCTTCAGAGCAAACCTTGTCACCATCACTTCCTAGAGACCCTCTTTTCCTTGTCTTCCCAGTTGAATGCTGTTTCTGATACCCCATATGTTTCTTCTCCTTGCTTTATTCTCTTGTTTTAAGAGTGTACATATCTAAGAGCTTCCGGAGAAAAGGGGAAGATATATTTGGGCAGATATATTTGGACACTTTTCACATCTGAATATCTGTTCCACTTACTTAGTTACTGGATATAAACTTTTCGTATGGAAGTAATTTCCCCTTAAGATTTAGAAGGTATTTCTTTTCTGCCTTTTAGCTTCTAATGTTGCTATTCAAATATCTGATGCCATTCTTATTTTTTAAAAGTTAAACATTTTATTTAATTTAAAACATATAAATATTCATTCATTGACTGGTATTTTAATTGTAAAGTCAAGATTATTTCTTTGAATATGAATCCCAGATTGAATTCTTTTGTAATCTCACATGAAAAACACCTATAATGCATCATCTATAATTTGTTTCCTTTTCTTTAAAGTGGAGTGGATTCTAGATTTTTCATTTATTGACATGCCCCTTCTAATTTTGACATCCTTTTAAGTTGTTCTTTTTATTCCTCACTGCTTACCCAGTGTTGTGCTGTTCTGATAGCATCACCAATAATACTTATGTTTATTATTATTAATTTTTTCATATTTTGTTTTGCTTCTATTATTTGTCTTAGGTTGAATTATTCAGAAGTAGAATCTGAGGTGAGGATTCAAGTAAAAGCAATTTATTAGGACGTGTTCCCAAGAAAAACTGCCAGGAAGATGAGAAAGTGGGCCTGGAAAGGAAGAAGTTCACACGAGTGTAATATCAAGGATAATGCCCTGAGGAAGCTTTGGAGACAGTGCAGAGCACACCTTAGAATTATTTGGGTCACTAGCAGCAACCCAGGTTGTTTACTGCCCTGTGCATTTTAGTCATTGGTTAACGATGGCCCCAGGAGGGCGTAAGTTCCCAGGCTCTCAGGGGTGTGTGGCAGGATGGATTCAGCAGCTGGAGGTACCTTTCTCTATGGAAAGCCATGAATGCTGGTGTTGGACTGAAAGCATAGCAGGTACTAGTGTTCATGATGATGGTTGAACATGAGGATATGTGAGCAGACCACTGACTGGATTTGCTACATTATTTTATAAAAATTAGCTAATAAGAACGAGAGGTCTTGTGAACCCAGTACAGCTCACACAAAGATGAGATGATAGTCACTAAGAATGCTGAAAGCAGGATTACTTTGGTCTCAACCAGGCACTCATTGCCCTTAAAATCACTTGGCTCCTATTTTTGATTAGGGAGGAATAAAACAAACTAAGAGATGTTTGTAAGTGCTGGATATATTATCAAAATTACCTAAAAAGTAAGTGTGATTGATTCTGGAACTCTAGTATTTTTAGCGTTCCAGGAAATGAATCCTTATTATAACACCTAAAATTATTACTGGACAATCATATATTCTTGTATCATGCATATTTTTAAGACCATCTTTTTAATGTTTTAAAAAAGTTTTTGCTGAGAACTTACCTTGTGCTAGGTACTATTTTTGTTGTTGGAGTTAAAGCTTTGAGCAAGATAAAAAGGTCTCTACTCTGATGGAACATAAATTCTAGTGGGATGAGACCATGAACAAATAACGAGTAAACAGAAATATCTGCTAGTGATAAGTACCATAAAGAAAGTGAAATGGAATGCAGTGATATAGAGTATGTTCAAGGAGGACCCCTCTCCCACTGAAGAGTTAATATATAGTCTAAGGTGTGAATTATAAGAAAGAGCCAAGTATGGGAAAACCTGAGAAAAAATTACTCCAGGGACAGGGAACTCTGGTGCAAAGAGGAGTGAGGCTGGTGTGTTAGAAAATCTGAAAGAAGCTAATGTATTTGCAATGTCAGAGCAAAAAGAAAAGATGAGGTTCAAAGTTATTCAGGGCCAAATAATGAAAATCCTTGTAGGCCATGGGAAAGAATTTTGTGTTTCTTTCACTTTAAGAGTCATGAGAAGCCACGAGAATTTTAAGCAGTGTAGTGACATGATCTTTATATGTTTGAAGGTTTCTCTGAAAGTATGTATGGAAAATGCAGGTGAGAGTAGAGAAAGGGAAACTTTGTAGGAGGGCATTTCTTTATATTGAGACGTGATATTGGAGTCAAAGAGAAATAGGCAGATTCTGAAAATTACTTGGGGGTAGAATTGACAGGTTATATTGATAGAGAATAGATAAGGGACTGAGGAAAAGTAAACTCACAGATTCCTAGGTGTTTGTCAGGAGAGGCTGGATGGATGGTTGAACCATTTTTTGATCTTTCCTTATGTGTGTAAGTATCAAGTTCAATTGATTTTAAGCAGCATTGCCGTTCTCTTCATTGTGCCTAGAGTTTAACTACAGGTAAATGCACACTGTTCATTCAGACCTTTATGCTTTGTGACTGATGATTTTTGCCCTTTCCTTGGTTTATTTATTTATTTATTTTTGGTTAAAACAATGTTTTGACATACAGGAGAAGCAAGAAAAAAAATAAATCTGCTCCTTTTTAATTTCTTTCAAGGAAATTCTCCAAGGGAATGTCTTGTCTCATTGATGCCCATTTTATTGTCAGAGACCATTACATCCCAGGTTTTCACGCTGACCTGTCCTGTGGCCGTCAGAACTGGCTTACTGGAAACATCTTTTTCCATCATGGAGAACACTTAGCTGTGCATCCTGCCAGACTTCTAGGAAGGAGATGCTTTCCTTCCCTCTTCTCCTGAATTCAGGCTGAATTCCTAAATTCTGGTTTGTGACACCATTGTATTATATTGTATATGTAACTCAGTAGATTCATTATCTATTTCTGATTTTAAAAATCACATGAGAAACATTCCAAATTTTCTAGTTAATCGAAGTAATCTCTTGTCTTTGAATACTAGACCTTGATCTCAGAAGCATGCCCACCTGTTTACAGTCATGACTGGGAAAAGGCATAAGTAGGGGGAAATGGGTATTGCACACCATCATTACGAAATGCATTTCAACAGCCATGTGAATCAGAGTAGCTCTTAATAAAAATCCTGAAGGAGATTATTTTGGCACTAAGTGAAATAATTCTTTAGAAACTAAAATACTAATGCAATTTTAAAATATAATTCACTTCTCTAGAAATATATATTTTTCAGAATATTGGTTCTTACTAAAATGTGATGCAAAAATATGTGAAAAAAGGTTCACAAAAATTGAATTGGCCTAAAAAATTTTTTTAAGTCATTTCTTCTGATTATAAAAATATGTCTACTGTAGAAAATTGAAAAAGTAAACAAAGTCATAAAGGAAAAAAATAAAAACAACTTGTAATCCCACTGCCAGAAGGCAACTGTAGTTACCATTATTGGATAATTCTTTGATCTTTTCTCTGTATACATACATACATACATGCATACATATGTGAGTGTGTACATACATCTAGATAAAATATATGAATAATATTTTGAACTATGTAGATATTTTAATAATTTGAGCTCATATTGTTGATACTGTTTTATACCACTTTTCCCTATTATTATAGGTGCACTGGAAAATTTAATTCCTGCATTATATTTTATATATCATAATATATTTGTCCTGTTTCCCCATTTGGGGGCATTTAAGTTGTTTCCATTATTTTTAGAAACTCAGATTGTTCTTCCATAATAAATAATACTGAAATGAGTAGTTTTATAAGTGCATTTTAAAAGGTTTTCTATTTCCTTCTCATAAATTCCTGAAATGGAGTGATTTGGTTAAAATGTATGAGCATGTAAAGTTTCTTTTTATATATTAGCAAATAACTTACTATATGCATGAAAGTATGATATGCCTTGTTGATTTTTGCCAACTTGATTTTTTAAAAATGTAATTTCCTTGTTTCATTTTGCCTTACTTTGGTTATTGGTAAGGTTAAACATTTACTCATACATTTATTTACCATTTGTATTTATTCTATGAAGTGACCATTCATGTGTTTACAGGTTTCTTATTAGGGTTTTTCTTGGAGTATTTATATTTTAATGATTGATTTGTAAGGTAGGCATACCTTTCTCATATTTGTTTTTAACTGTGTTTTCTAATTGGACTTTGCTAAAATTTTTCCCAAAACATTCTTGATATAGAGAGGTTTTAAGGTTTATATAATTAAACCTATTTCCCTTTTTTTTTTTTTTGTAATTTTATCACATATTTTAGTGCTTAGAGACATTGAGCTGTGGAAAATACTTGTCTTCTATAGCTTTACATAAAATTTTAATCAATATAGAATTCATTTGATTTACAGTTTTGGATATGTTAAAATATAATTTTATTTTTTTTAAACTTCCTTACCTTCATTTGTTTTATAATTTGATCCTTTGTGAAATTTCCTTTACAAAATTGTTTTTATTATTAGTATTACTATGTATTAGTGCATACCAAGTTCATATATACTCCAAGAAGTTTCAGGACAGTCTCTCAGTTCTGTTATTCTGTTAATTCTTGTGTATGACCACATTGTTAAAATTGTTTCAATATGTGTATATACACACCCAAGTCATTTTTTGATATGTTTAGCTATTTTTTTGTTTTAGTCTACCAGATAAAATAGTTCTGAGACCATATATATTTCTCTCACTGGAATTTCATTAGATTATACTGCTAATCTGTGTCTCAGAAGTCTGCTTGTTCATACATATCTGCCACCCAAAAATATACAATATTTCTTAATTCTTTCAAAATTATTTTATGATTCTCCATAAAATTATTATATTTTATACATAGATGTATCCCATCATGTTGTGATACATCTATGTCGAATAGTTTAGGTTATTTATGATTTTTCAGGTATTTATATTAGAAGTTTTCTCATTTAACCAGCTTTGCATGTACATAGCTGTATTTAGTAGGGATTTCCCAGAGAACAGAACCAATAGGATGTATATGTACACACAGTCATACACACACACACACACACACACACACACACACACACACTCACAGACACACACGATTTGTTATAAAGAATTGGCTCACGTGTCTATAGAGGCTTGAGAAGTCCCACAATTTGCTCTCTGCAAGCTGGAGACCGAGGAAAGCCAGTGGTGTAGTTTAAAAGCCTAAGAACTGATGAGTTGTTAGTGGGGATTCCAGTTCTAGTCTGAAGGCCTGAAAACAAGGAGTGTGGAGGGCAGCAGAAGATTGATATTTTCAGCTCAAGCAGTCAGAGAGTGAACTGAACCTCGTCTCCCTTTTTATTCTATTCAAGTCCTCAAGGGATTGGATGCTGCCCACCCACGTTAGGGAGGACCATCTGCTTTTCTCAGTTCACTAACTTAAATGCCAATCTTTTCTGGAAAGATTCTCATAGAGATACTCAGAAATAATGTTTAACCTGTGGCCCAGTCTAGTTGGTATATAAAATTAACCATCATAATAGCATAAACATTAATTACTTTAATTTAAACTTTTATCCTGTCTTATTAATTTAAATACATTACTTTTTTTACTTGTTTTTCAGGCTCAAAAATTACCCCAACATATTGATAATGTTATCTTCTCATTTCTAATACTTTTTGCTGTTTCATATCTGATACCATTGGCTAAAATTTCTAGAAAGTTATAATAACAACTAGAAATGTGTTTTTGTTTTGGTTCAGATTTTACTAGAAATCTATCTCTTGTTTTTTATTTTGGTATTCTGTGGGCCTAATATTATTTAACATATAAATTATTCTATTTTTATTTTCCCAGGAAGTACATTTAGAATCAAGTGTGCATATTAAAATTTATTAAATCCCTTTTTAGTTTCTATTGAATTTGTCACTTTTTCTTTGACCTGTTACTATGCAACATTTGCTAGGTAGATTTCGGAATGTTAAACCATCCTTGTATTATTGAGATATTCCTTACCTGGTCTTAGTAGCTGAAGCTTTTAATGTATTAATGAATTTAGAATACTTACATTTTATGACACATAGTCATCTATAATTGGAATTTTAGATGGGTATATGGAATGCATGGGAAATAGATTTCAAGCCAACTACAATACTTCAGTGGTAATAATTCTCAATATGTTGAGAATTACTGCGAAGTTGCAGGATCAGTCCCATGTATTCTAGGTAATGATGGAATGTGCTAAGTGGTGACTGAACGTCCTGTAGACTGAGGTCTGTATTTGCATCCTTGTATCTTTCATGTCTGCCTCCTCCTTTTCCTGCCCCTGTTCTTTAATGCTATTTTGAGCAAATGTTGGTGTTGGGAGTGGAGTTATGCTTCATTAAATTAATTAGTTAAGTTTTTATACACAGTCAAATTATGTAGCATGGCCTTTAAAAGTCTGAGAGGTTTTCAGTAAACTTATTTTCTGGGGTGATTTTCGAAAGTAACTTTTAATAGTAATTTTTGATAATTATTTTACTATATTTATTTGTTTATTCAATTTAGTTAATTTTGGCTTTAATAATTTGCAATTATTTAGATTTTCTAGAAAAATACATAGTACTTTCTGAGGTAATTTTTCCCTTATTACTTCAAAATAACTTTCATATATACACTTTGCAATTTCTTACTGAATTAGTCATTTCCTGCCTTTCATTAGGTTCGACTATTCTATTATTATTTTTTAAAGATGTCAAACCTTTATTCAGTCCGTTGTCAAGACCTGTCATTGTCAACATTTTAATTTTGTCTGGACTACTATTTTTATTTTATTGCCATTAATTTCTTCAGGTTTGCTTTTATTATTATTATTATTTTTGATTTACGTTACCAGAACCTTTAGAAATCTTTTTCTTTCAGGCTAGACTCCATGTTGTGTTCAGGGTGATTTTTCAAACTCCAAATATGATAATATATTCATTATTTTAAATTTTGAATTAGTCTTTCTCTTCAGGATAAACTTCAAGTCCTTTAATATGGTTCCACCCACTACTTATGCTCTGAATGCTGCCTGTCTTTGAACTGTTTCCTTCCTTCCTGTGCTCTATGGTTTGGCATTGCTGGACCTGTAATGCCCGTCTCTCCACTGCCTCTCCTTTGTTCTCCTTTCTACCTGCCCCTCCTCCCTGCACCACTCATAGCCTTGCCTACCTGGTGGCAAACTACTACTCAGAAGTTCACTCAAAAATGACTTTTGCATGTTTGGTTTTCTTGCCCTCACTCTTAGAGATAGTACTTTTTCCTACGTTCTTCACTCTGCTTTTTTTTTCTATTACAATAATGAAAATGAGTGGCACTTTTTTTTTTTTTTTTAGAAGACTGTTTTCTTTAATAAACCTTCTAACCTCTAAAGCTTAGAAAAGAAATAGTATATACTATGACATGCAAATAATTTTATTGAGAGTTCTCATGATTGTATTCCTTTTCTAGGCATTGCCATGTTCTTGGGAGCTGAGTCAAACTGTTGGGGCTAGAAAGTCATCAAAGCTATGCCCTCAGTTTTAGATCAAATGGAACTCAATATAAATAATCCAAATGCTTTTTGTGAATATGCCTCATGTCTGCTGCTCAGATGTGTCTATTTATATGTATGGTTATCTTGTCTCAAATAGGTAAATCTAAAGGATATAATTGATCCATAATGCAGAATTTCATATTCTGTTCTGTATGTTCTGGCCCATCCACTTTTGTATTGGGGTGAAGGCTAAGTTGCTATAACAAAGAAACAGATCTGAAATACAGTAGCTTTTAAGAACATATCAATTCTCATTGCTCATATAATAATCCTGAAATAAGTGCTCCAGGTCCTTGACACAGCTCTGCTCCTGGTGGTCAATCAGGAGCTCAGATTCTTTCTACCTTGTCTTTCCACTGTCACCTAATGACATGTTCGAAACTAGGACACAAGTACCTCAGTGTTCTAGCTAATAGAAAGGGGGAGCATCTGTTTTGAGAGCCCACAGCTAAATTAGGGTTCCAGTACCAGAGCAACAGGCAACACTGCCTTCAAGGGAAATAATGGGGAGCTGGACAGACGTGGGTGTTTCCGGTGTGTCTTTCACAGGATGCTTCTTTCACACGGTAGACAGCCTGATGCCTCTTTGTTCCACTTGTGACCAGGGGATCCCTCACACAGACAACCTGTTAATATTGGCAGGCACCCTTTTGACTCTTGTCTGACCTGTGTTCAGTTTATGCTTGCCTGACATTGCTCTGGTGCTGGGAGCCTGACCTCATGTTTTCCCTGTTGTCTTGGGGAAAGCCCAGGCTGGAGCAGCCCCTGGTTCTTCAAATGGAAGGAGCAAATTCCATATACTACTTTAGTAGCAAACAAGTTCAAAGATTTTTACTTAGAGATCCTGGGCAAGAAGGGCACAGTGACTTGCGTAGAGTCGGGTAGAGTCAGTCAGGGGCAGAAGAGCACAAGGTATCTTGCTGTATATGTAAGGGACTAGAGCATGGGTCATTAAGTTATCACTATGTAAAGGATAAAGCAGGAAAGCAGGGAGCCCAGTTTGTTAGGCAAGAGAGAAGTTATCTCTGTCCACTGGCTTGTGCCATTTGGGTGTGGCCTAGAACTGGAAATATGTCAAGGTTGAGTGAGCCCTGCTGCTCATATAAGAGAGTTAATCTTCAGGCTGGGCTTGCACTTGTAATCTTGCAGTGGCTTGCACCTGTAATCTCAGCACTTTGGGAGGCCAAGGTGGGCAGATCACGAGGTTAGGAGTTCGAGACCAACCTGACCAACATGGTGAAACTCCGTCACTAATAAAAATACAAAATTAGCCAGGCGAGGTGGCAGGCATCTTTAATCCCAGCTACTCGGGAGGCTGAGGCAGGAGATGGGAGGCATATGTTGCAGTGAGCCAAGATTGCACCACTGCACTCCAGCCTGGGTGCAAGTGAGACTGTCTCAAAAACAATAAATAAATAAAAGAAAGAAAGTTAAACTCCATTCAAAATGAATGCCAAGGTTACATAAAATTATAAGAATTCACTACAGGATCCCAGGCCAAGAAATGGCACGTCACTTCTGCTTGAATTCATTTAAAGAGACTTTAGTTCCACAGAAATACCTGCACAGGAGGCTTCAAAATATAGCTTGGCAGCTGTAGTACCATTACTGGTGAAGGAGAGTATGGATGATCAGCTAGCCAGCGCCGTCACACAGCTCTACTCCAAGAACTGCATATTTGACAAGAATAATTTGGGCCTTAATGTATTAAAAGGAACTCTAAAAAGATGGAAGCACAGAATGTATTTTAAAACTACCAGTTAGTTAGAACTTGTCAGAATAAAAACATTGCTTATTTAATGTATCTCAATATGCTTTGGTTGAATCACTTGAGTATAATCAAGGGTTGAAATACTGGTTTTCAGATCGTATAACCATAAAAGATAAAGGTGTTTACTTTTAAATTTTTTATCTTCAATTACTCTGCAACTGTAAAAAGCTATCTTTGATAGAGTGGCAAATATTTCTCTAAAAGCAACTAATTCAGAGAGATTCTTTAGTCAGTTTTAGTGTGAATGAAGAGAATTACCAGATGTAATTCTGCCGATTTTCATCACAGTTATATTAAAGGGTAGGCAAGGCTGTGAGCAAGAAAAAAGCTTGACAGGAACCACTAATCATGTACTGAGTTAGGTGTGTGGCTAGGGATTTTATTCTTTTTTTTTTTTTTCCCGTGAAACAGTTTTGCTCTGTCACCCATGCTGCAGTGTGCAGTAGCACGATCTTGGCTCACTGCAACTGTCACCTCCCCAGTTCAAGCGATTCTCCTGCCTCAGCCTCCCCAGTAGCTAGGATTACAGGCAGCCACCACCACTCCAGCTATTTTTTGTATTTTTAGTAGAGATGGGATTTCACCATGTTGGCCAAGCTGGTCTCGAACTCCTGACCTCAGGTAATCCTCCTGCCTTGGCCTCCCAAAATGCTGGGATTACAAATGTGAGCCACTGCACCTAGCCACTAGGGATTTTATTCTAAAGAATGAGTCAGAAAAATAGAAACAAGTTTGTAAATAGCAAGAATGGTTTCATCTCTTCTGACTGAATGAGAACCCAAGTAGGGCAGAAGGACAAGCGATACAATATGTTACATGAAATGAGGCAGTTTACAGTGAAAACTGGTGGAGTGTATCTAGTGTCATAATTTGGATTGCTCAGTAAGGAACTAGTTTGGTGTCACCTCTGTAAAGATATATTGGCCAATGAATTGCATGGAAAATGCATTATCTTCTTAAGAAATTGTTTTCGGAGTCTGTTTTGTGTTTATTCCCATTTTAAAATGTTTTCTATTTGTGGATTTCATATATAATGATTTACCATAGTAATAAAAAGATGGGAGTTCAAAGCATGAAATCATATTAGTATAGCTATCTGATGACGAATACGACAGAAACGTGAGACTGATGTTTCATTCTGAAAACACTATCATGACATATCTATGAAACATAAATATGTTAAATTGTGTGTGGAACTTCTGTCATACATAAATATGACACTTTTAGACGTATTCTGTAGATCTTTAACATGGTGCATTACTTAAAATTCAATATTATTATTTTTAAATTTCAGTATACCATATCACTAAAATAGAAGGATGCCATATCTTAAAATCTGGATTAGCTTGTATTTGATTAATTATATTCAAACTCACATAATGCATAGACTAAAAATCTGTGAATATTTTTGAGAAATTAAAGAGATTGTTAAAATTTTTCATGTCACCAACATTCATAATCAGTAATTTCCACTGTTAGGACCAATCTCCTTATATTTCTCACTTTTAAGTCCTGTTTTAAATTTTTGCACAGTAAAATATATCAAATACATATTTTAAAATAAAACTACATGTATATGTAGTCATAAATTGAGTAAACCCAGGTACAAGGCATTCAGGGACTTTGGCCATTAATTATAAAAAAAAAAATTACTGCTTTGGATATGAGGTTGAAAGAGAGGCATGAGTCCTTTTACATCTCATTTTTAAAAAATCTTAGTTATGAGATGAACTTATCACTAATGTCCTTTCAAATCACTCTAAAATACAGACATATGTTTCATTTTGATTTTCAATGATTGTTTATAAGTCTTTATATAAAATTAATAGCAGGAAGTAATCTGCAGGTCCTGTGAATGAATTTGAATGCAAAATACTGTGTGTATTATTGTTAATTGGCTTTAATAATAGTCTCACACATTATTTAAATAGAATTTATATTTTATTTCATATATGTGTATGTTTGGGGGACATTTTTAATAACTTACTTTTGAGTGAACAAAATGCAAAAATGTTTCTTTCAGTAAAATATTGCCAGTTTTCTACTGTATCACTGCTGTCATTGTGTAAAGACTGGATAACTGGAATTTTACAGCACAAATTTGTAGTCTATTAATTATGATGATTTATTTAATATGTAATAAGAGCATCCCAGAACCTTGTAAAAGTTGAAATGAAAAGACCAATTGTTTAAGGAGAAGAAAAACAAAACAAAATAGAATATGTACATGTAGTTGGATTCCACATAACTTTTTCATCATGTTCGATAAATTCACAGAACACCACAGTCAGCCAGAAACTAAGCTGGTGAAATGTTGAGTCTTCTTGTTTGGGGTGTGTGTGTGTGTGTGTGTGTGTGTGTGTGTATGTGTGTATGTATCATACACACTCTGATATAGTTTGTGTCCCTGCCCAAATCTTGCGTCAAATTGTAATCCCCAATGTTGCAAAAGGGGTTTGGTGGGAGGTGGTTAGATCACGGAGTTGATTTCCCCTTTGCTGTTCTCCTAATTGTGAGTGAGTTCTTTTGAGATCTTTTAGTTTAAAAGTATATGGCACCCCTCTCTTTTCTCTTTCTTTCTCCTGCCCAGCCGTGTAAGACGAGCCTGTTTCCCTTTCACCTTCTGCCGTGATTGTATGTTCCTGAGGCCTCCCCAGCCATGCTTTCTCTAAGCCCCCAGAACCATGAGCCAATTAAAACTATTTTCTTTAAAAATTACCTAGTCTCAGGTATTACTGTTTTTTAATTATTATTATTTTTTTAACGTTATTTTAAGTTCAGGGGTAGAAGTGCAGGTTTGTTACATAGATAAACTTGTGTCATGGGGATTTGTTGTACATATTATTTCATCACACAGGTATTAAGCCTTTTACCTATTAGGTGTTTTTCCTGATCTTCTCCCACTTCCCACCCTCCGCCCTCTGAAAGCCCCCAGTGTGTGTTGTTTCCCTCTGTGTGTCTATGTGTTCTCTTCATTTAGCTCCCACTTATAAGTGAGAATATATGGTACTTGGTTTTCTGTTCCTGTTGCTATGAATAATGGCCTCCAGCTGCATCCAGTGCTTGGAAAAGACATATCTCATTCATTTTTGTAGCTGCATAGTATTCCATGGTGCATATGTACCCCATTTTCTTTACCCTGTGTATCTCTTTAGAGAAGTGTGAGAATGGACTGATACACACACATATTCATTCCTTTTAAGGAGATGAACATAGGAATAAAGTAGTAATTGGAAAGACTGAAGTAGACAGTAATGGAAAGATTTTCCTAAACTCGCTATCTCTTGTGCACCCACGTGTGTGAGTGTGTGTTTCTTTAAGTAATCCCTTATACTTTTAATTGTGCCTAACACCATTGGTTAGCTCAATTAATCTAATAATTTGGCTTAAGAGAAATTTAGCAATGATAAGGTAGTGACAAAAATTGGTTGTGATTCCTACATTTTTGTATTTCTGATAATTTGTTTAGATACTTTTTAGGTAAACAGTTTACACACAGTGAAATATTTCATTATAGGCATTACAAACACTGCATGTCCACTGGTCATGATATTAGATAAGACTTTTCATTCAACACACTGATGACTAAGTCTGTGACAAAATAAAAATGGTACTCTTTTACCTTAGATTACTATTTCAGCTGTGCAACAATGTCTTGATTTACCTTGACCATTTCAGTCATTTTAACAGTGTATATATTGTAGTTAATTGATTGTAGTAAATATAGCTCATTCTGTTGATTATCACTGTTCTATATGCCTATTAGAATTCTCATTATCTCAGGTACACTTTCAGGATGCAGTTTTAACCTACTAAATTCACAAGCTTTGGTCCAGTTTTAAGTGACGGAAGGAAGTAATAAAACTTCTAAAACACTTTACTTGATTTTGGGCCTTTTAATATATTTAATCATATAGCAGTGTATTAACATTTTTTGTATGCATATTTATCCCCAAGTCCTGTATTCTGGATGCCTTTGCCTTCTTTCTGGACAATGTCAAATGGTTCCAGTGTGATTTCACTTTTTAATTAGGCTGCAAGGACAGTTGGCCCCTGATAGGATTACGGGATGGTTTTGTATAAAATCTGCTTCTGATTAGCAGCTGCAAGACATTGGCATTCTACAGTTTTGATCTTTATCTCTTATCAGTTTTTCTGATAGTTCTCTACAACAACTATATTACAGTCATTTCTAATGCATTGGTATTGAGAAAGGAAAAAAGGTGTTTAGGTAGGAATTATTGTCATTGACCAGATTTTGCATGTTTTTGTTTCCTGAGAAAGTTTTATATTGGAAATAGTTAATATTTAGCTTGAAAATATTTCAGCATAAATAATTAATGTGATAGTCACATGATCATGGATAATGGAGTTTTAAGAGCAGTTAGGAATGACTCTAAATTTTAAGTTTGAGACAAATGTGTTTTTTGTGATGCAAGAACAGCTACCAGTCTAAGGAAGTACAAGAAAGAGATTTTTGAATTAGTGAGCTATATAATATTATCCACATATTGATTTTCTAGACTAAAGTAGCCGGCCAGTCAGAGGTCATTTTTAGTTCACCATGGCCTCTTATTTAGTATGAATTTTCCATTTTGCACACACATATAAGAAATACAATTAAAAATGGTACATTAGGAAAGGTAAAGAACTTTACTTGACTCTTTCTTTACATTGCCTTAGTGACAGCAGCCAATTAGGAATGAAAAATCCAGGTGTGATAGAGCAATGATTAAAAACAACAAGAGTTCCCCCAACTAGAAAAATGCATTTTAAAAAAGATGCAGTACGTATGGTTAATAAACAGATGAAAAACTTAAAAGTCACTCATATTAAAAGACGGGTAGATTAAATTATTTTTACCTATCAAATTAGCCAGGACAAAAGCATGCGCTTCAGCGGTGATGAGGAGCATATAGATCTGCCGGTGAAAGTGAATGTACATACAACATTTTGATTTGATAGTTTGGCAGCACTTGCTAAAAACATTTAACTTTTTCATACTTTTTGATAAAGCTTTTTATTTTAGAAAACTTCTGTAAATCAAAATGTCAAAATACACATGATAATTTCTTTATAAGTATATATTCATAGAGTATTATATTACTTCCACATGATGGCATATTTTGTAGGCATTAAAATGATATTATGAAGAATATTAAAGAAGTACACCCAGTGTATAGTGTTAAATAAACAAGGACACCAAATATATATACCTTAGTATCTAAGTCCTGTAAAAATATATGTTTACATAGGAAAAAACTTAGACAGAAAATACAGAATGCTATCAAGCCTGTGTTTTCATCTGGAACTATGAATTTCCTACAACAAGAATGTTAATTATAGTGAACTAATGAAAATTGCTGATTAAACAAAGAAGTGAAAACTAAACTCAAGCCAATATATGACTACTTTTCTATGTAGGACATGTTGACTAGAAAGGGGAAGCATATAAAGTTAATTTTTGATGGAACTGTTCACAAAAGTAGCCAATTATTTAACAAAAAGAAAAATCAATCAGTTAGTCAGTTCTTTCAGAACAGTAAAACATTTTGTCAGTTGTCCCAACTACAATTATTCCTCAATTGACTCTACTGACGAGCTGCTTTGCAGTTTTTTAGATGTGTTTTTGGAGAAAAAAATATTGCTGAAAAATACTTAGTCAGTGAAACTTAGTAACAGGGCACAGTGGGAGATCATTAAAATGAATCCTCTTGCTTGGTTGAGGCAATGTATTGGAATTCAGATCTTATAGATTTACTGCAAATACCTGTATGAAATTGAGTGCATATATTAAAATCTATGTATTATAGAAATCAGAATACAAATTTGTTTGATATAGTTTTGATGAACAACCAAGCTGATTGACTACTTTGTAGTTAGTGGGTCATCTTTAGATTTCTCTGAAGCATTCATTACACAGAAATTCATTAACTAATGACTTTAACTGTTTTATGTCCCTAGTGGGCACTTAGAAGAAGAATTGGCAGTTCAGTACTTTGCCTCTAAGCTGCTTGTAATGATGAGTCTGTATTTGTGACATCTAGTGGAAATAGATTATCCACTCAGATATAACATGCTATTGTTCTTCATGGCTAAGAGGCTTACATTTTCCAGGTTTCACTTTATTGCGTGACTTACTCATATAGTTTCTTTACAGTAACACTGTTTTAGCACACTTATCTTTACATAGCGCAGCCATTTTCAACAATAAAACCAGATGGAAAAGTCAGGGATAATTGGTGACAAGCTGTATCAATTAAAGGGTGTTAAATCTAAAGCAGGTTGTGCTGTGTCCTTTTCTATGTACCTTCAATTCTTGGTACCTTCGATTCTTGCATGCCCACTTTTTTGGCACCCTGTTGCTCATGCTCTCAACCACTGTAAATACATTGAAGGTCAAAAGCTCTAAATTACGAAATTTTAGAGGAAGATGAGATCTTACTAAAGATCTTCCATTTTCCTAATGAGACATCAGAAGTCCAGAAAATTTATGGAAATTGCCTAAGGTCAGATGTAGTTAGTGACAAAATTAGAATTAGACTTTTGTTCTGTTGCCCTATTATCTATCATTTCCTTCTGCTTTGAGAGACTGCAGATGAATCCTTTTAGTAGCATGGTGATTAAGACCATGGACTGGGGAGCCACATTTTCTTGGTTCACATTCTGGTCCTATTCCTCACTAGTTGTATGACTTTGGGCAATTTACTTAACCTTGCTGTTCATCAGTTTGTACAATGATGATGAGAATACTACTCATATTGGTAATTGTGAAGATTAAATGACCTAATATTTGTAAAGTGTATAAAATAGTGCCTGGGATAAAGTGAATGCTCTAGAAATGTTTGTAAATATAAACATCTAGAGGAAAAACCATCTAGACAAAGAGGACATGTTATCCCTTATGTATAGAATGTTATTTTTAATATTGCAGCCAAAGTGTGCTTTAATAAGTAATTTAGTGTAAAGAAAACATAGGTGCCACATCACATGAGTTCTAAAGATTCATGGCGGTCATATGTGATATCTTTGCTTAATATTTTCAGCCCTTGCATTTTCAAACACATCCTTCACTTTTCTATTCCTTAGAATACTTTTTAATTGGGCCATTTTTGAATTGATGGTTTTAAAAATGCACTTTTAGATAAGAAAGATAACATTTTAAGTTTTAGAAAATGTACAGAGGGACCATAAGGGAGAAAATACTGAGCTATGTCTAAAACTTGGTAATGCTTAAGTTTTATTTCTTATAAGTCAGCCTCTGTTAATATTGTATTTTTGGCCTTTTGTCTTTCCCCACAATAATCCCTGAATATTGTTATTCTACAAACAATATCAAATCAATATTAAAATTCATATAGAATATCTTAAATTTATCTAATAATGTATTCCTTTGTTCAAATTTTTAAAAAAGCAACTAGTCTTTGTTTTCTTTGGTTTTAGTACAACACTTCTACCTAGTCAGAGGTCAAATGATCCCTATAAGTTTATTCCTTTCAAATGACCTCCATTTGCGGAAAATATTTTGGGGGTAAGTTTTAACTATTTCTCCCAGGGACTGTCCATACTTGAGAAAAATAGCCTGAGGCTTAACATTTTCTGTGTATGTTTGAAATGGCAACTGCACAGTCATGCAGGCTTCATTCTTGAGCTATTTTCAGCTCTGGCTGCTTTTAAAACGAGGAGGAGAGTGAAGCAGCAGCTATAGCAGGGCGAGCTGTATCATGCACTTTCAAGTGTAGACCTGGCCTTAAAGAACATTCTACTGAATGGCATTGAAAGGATAAGACCCAGAAGAGATATTATTTTCTCTATTTTAATGCTTTCTGAGTGCCTTGAAAGTGATGCTTGACCTGTGTATCATAAATCCAAACCAGAACATTTTAGAAGAGTCATTTATATCTAAGCTTTTCGTGCTTCCATTGCAGCCCATGATAGTGCATTTCACCATGTTATTAGTTAGACTAAGTGCTTCCTAGGGGGCATTGTGACTTGACATATGTGGAGCTGGTTGATCTGAATGGCATATTCTAAGTGAGATGTCCTGCTTAAGTCACTGAGAATGGTTACAAGAAGGCCATTATAGTTTTGCCCTTTTCTACCCCAAAATGACCTGAAATGACAGCTGGGTTCATTCTGCTGACAGTGAACCTTTTGCTCTGCCAAAACTTAGGTTTCTTAGAGAAAAGGAAGGGAGAATCGATTGTGCAACTCATTTGCTACTGGTGACGTGACAGGCTGACTCCATGTGAATACACGATTCAGAGAATGCAAGGAAAAAGAGGAAAACAAGCATTTTGGGCCAGTGGGGAAATAGTATCACTCTACATTTTAAATGAATGTCCAACTTATCTCGTATAAAAGACACTCAAAGAAAAGGTTTATTTCAGGCTTTTCATTGAAGTAATAGTTCACAAAGGAGAACGTGGTTAAATAAAGCACTGATTGAGTCACTGAGTTTTGAGTAAGCTTATATCTACTCAAGAAATTAGGGATGTTTTAGAAGTTAGGGAACAAACAATTCATACCTTCTCACTTTCATGTTTTCACCTGTTTTAAAAGAGTTTCTGTTTCTTCCTTGAATTTAAAAATAAACCCAGGACATTGAATCAGTGGTATAATATTTTAATTTTCTCTTAATTTGGGGGTTGGTTTTTGACTTTTTACTCATTTGTAAGCCATAAAGATGGTCACAGAGGATGAATTAGGACACTTTTGTCATTTCATGCTGGCTTAAAAAATAGAGCAGTTTATTACCTCACGTAAAAAGATACCCATTGGTGGAGTAGACTTGTTGGTTGGATTATTTTGTGTTCATTATATCATCAAAGATTCTGATTTTTTCCTATTTTTCTTCCCTGTCATCTTTAGAGTTTCAGTCTTGTCCTCAGGTTCCTTCCTCTTTTAGTTATAAGAAGACTCCAGCAAAAAACTAGGACAGCACATTCTCTATTTATAGTATGGGAGGATGAAGTGGAAGGGAAAAAGGACATCTTTTAAGTCCTTAAACACCTTCCCTTTTGTCTGATTATCTCCATCCTGAACCAAAATCAATAATAGGGAATACTATGAGCCACTTCACTGACTAAGTAGCATCATCACCTAGAGCTGGGAATACAATTGATAACAAAATGAAATGGAGTTCTTTAGAAAAAAGGAAAGAAGAAATTAATGTTGGGTAACAGCCTTCAGTGTTTATTTCAATCCAAGGCCTTATGTAAAAAACAGTACAAATCATTTTATAGCCATTAGGATGGCTGTTATTCAAAACAAAACAATACCACAACAAACCAGAAAGTATCAAGTATGGGCTAGCATGGGGAGAAATTGGAACACTCATGCATTGCTAATGGGAATATGAAAGGGACAGTTACTATGGAAAACAAGTTTGGCAGTTTCTCAGACAGTTAAACAGAATTATCATGGGATCCAGCAATTCTCCTTCTAGATATATACTTATAAGATTTGAAAACAGGGACTCAAACAAATACCTGTATACCAATGCTCATAGCACCTAAAATAGCTAGTCACAATAGTTAAAATTTGGGAACAGCTCCAGTGGCCGTCAACAGATGATGGATAGACAAACAAAATGTGGTGTATGCATACAATGGGATGCCATTTAATCCTGAAAGGAATGAAATTTTTTTATATGCTACAACATGGATGAACCTTGAAAACATTTGCCAAGTAAAAAAATTCAGAAAAAGGACAAATGTATGATTTCACTTTATAGAGTGACTAGAATAGGGAAATTAATAGAAGGACAGAAAATATAATGGAGGTTACCAAGACTAGGGGGTGGGGCAAATTGATAATTGTTTAATGGGTACAGAGTTTCTGCTGGAGATCATGAAAAAGTTCAGGAAATATTGGGGATGGTGATACAACACTGTGAATGTACTTATTGCTATTTATTAAAGCATAAACGTATAAATGGTTAAAATGGTATATCTTATGTATATTTTACTGTACACAAAAAGCAACGTAGAGCCAACTGGAGATCACGTATTGGTAACATCAAGAGCTTGTAAGTGAGATACAAGAATCAAGAAATTAGTGTCTTCACTCTTTTTTTTTCTTACTCCTGCATACCAAGGTAAAGTGGAACTGAATTTGGAGCTTGGGTTTTATGTTGTTTAGCAATATTTAGTGCTAACTTCCAAAGACCAGTGCCCAAACATTGGTGTTTGTTCCCCACAGGAAACTTGGTCTTTTTAGCTGTGTAAAGTTCTGTAAACCAACTAGCTGCAGCCATTCTTTCAAAATAAAATGTAACCACAATTATAAGCTTAAGCAATACACAGAGGGCAAAATGAGCTACATAATTCTGTGTGTTTCTAGTCTTAGTTTTTATTCTCAGATTTTCTAGTCAACAAACTAGTAAGTTAAAGGTTGAAATATAATGCCAATTTTTGACTTCTTGCTTTAGTTTTTGTGAAAGAAATGAAGAATAGACTAAAATAGAGATGGAAATAGCCTTATTATTGGTTGTCAAGCACTTACTCCACGAAGCAGGGCTCTGATAAACTACATGAAAGAGTGAGGCTCATACCTAAAACCCAGTTATGCTTTTACCTCCTTCGGAGCAGATCTGTGGATGAGGTCAGTTTTTCAGGACAAATTTAATCAACTTTGCCCATCTAGTCTCAGAGAACCTGGAAGAGAGACAAAATTGTGTTTTTTATTTTCTCAGAGAAAGAGAGAATGGGGAGGTCCTCCCCAGGTGTGCGTAAAAATAAAAGAAAGTGAGGGCTCCATTACGCCTGAACACAGGCAGGCAAGCAACATTACATACTTGGCCCCAGCCACACATGAACAATGCCCCTTTAACACATGAATCTGGATCATCTACTAGCAAAATGTGATTCAATGACTGTATTAGTCCATTCTCATGCTTCTATGAAGAAATACACAAGACTGGGTAATTTGTAAAGAAAAGAGGTTTAATTGACCCAGTTCTGCATGGCTGGGGAGGCCTCAGGAAACTTATAATTATGGTGGAGGGCACCTCTTCACAGGGCTGCAGGAGAGAGAATGAGTGCAAGCCGGGGAAATGTCAGATGTCTATAAAAACATCAGATCTCATGAGACTCACTCACTATCATGAGAACAGCATGGGGAAAACCACACTCATGATCCAATTATGCTCATGTAGTCCCTCTTTGACATGTGGGGATTATTACAATTCAAGATGAGATTTGGGTGGGGACACAGAACCAAAACCTGTCAATGACTATCAGGTTTTCTGCAATTAGATTAGCTGCTCCTCCTTCCTTTGGGAGGAAGGTACATACTTTTTTTTTTTTTATACTTATGGAGTGGGGATGCAAATAAATGTAGATTTTCATCTAACAGTTAAATTTGTACTTTGTGAGAAGGGATCATACAGACTAACATGTGCAGATGCTAGTAAGTCTGGCTAATGGGCCTCTCCACCCCAATCTGTATTTTTGTTTAGCACTGTTCTAAGGGTGAGAGGGTTCCAGATGCCATTTACCTCAAATTTCTTGCCTTGATATTGATTGAGCTCAGTCATCTAGTTTTTATTTTTTTTTTTCTGAAATAAAGTTGGGCAATAATCAGAAGGCAAAATAAACTGAAATTTATTGATGCTAAATAGAAAATAACTCAATGAATTTTAAACCTTTCTGTTGGATATAGGACATTCTTGCCTCTGTTTTCAAATAGTTGGCATATAAAATTTTCTGGCTCTTATTGCTCTTTCACTGAAGCTCATTATTATAGGACGACAACTTGCTTCACAAAGTTATGTCAGTTCATACTTCTTTTTTCTTACGTTGAAAACTCAAAGAAATGTAAAATATTATAGAATATTTGTGTATATATATATTTTTTTTAGACAAGGTCTCATCCTGTCCCTTAGGTTGGAGTACAGTGGTGTTATCATAGTTCATTGTAGCCTTGAACTGCTGGACTCAAATTATCCTCCTGCCTCAGCTTCCCAAGTAGCTAGGACTGCAGGTTCTTACCACTGTGCCCGGCTAATTAAAAAAAAATCTTTTGTAGAGATGGGGTCTTGCTGTATTGCCCAGGCTGGTCTAGAACTTGTGGCCTCAAGCAATCCTCCATCCTCACCCTCCTATAGTGGTGGGATTATAGTTATGAGCCACCACACCTAGCCTAATATGGAATTTTAAAGCTCTAAAAGATAACAACTCTCTGGTCTTGTGGATCCACTCATTTTAAAGGATTAGGCAATAGATACAATTGATACCTGCAGCTTGTAAGTGACCTGTCCAGTGTCCTGTGTCTGCATTGTGGTAGGGCAAAGCTCAGGGCTCAGGTTATTTGTCCTTTTTAGTTAGAATTCATTTAAATATTCAAATAAAAGGCAGCCATGAAACCTTAAACATACAAATCTATAATGTGATAAGATCATACCCAACCCTTGGCTCTCATATCCATATAATTCCTGTAAGAGTTCTGGCAGGAATTATTCCAGAGGAAGGAGAACTATTTGGCCAGGGCCTCAGTTCACAGAAGGCCCATTATCTTAAATTTAGACATTTGACCTTTTCTCTATAGAAGGTTCCTTAGTCCTAGGGATTAACTGATGGATTTAGAGAAGAATTTAGGTTCATTTACCCTAAAATTTTAAACTCAAATGTCTTCAAAATTTTATAATTTTGTTTGGGTACTACAAGTATATGTCCTGTTGTTTTTAAATAAAAAGTGTTAATATGTTTAATGTAGACATAGAAAATTTATTTACATTTTAAACCTCTGTTTGGCATTTTTCAGTTTTTTATGTTTCGGGCATCTCAAAAATGGACAGTACTGGGGTATCTCTCGAGCCCTGAACTGTCCTGTTCATGGCTTGTGACTGCAAAGCCTGCAGGGCCAGGCACAAGCTGCTCACTGTGGGTCAGTGTATGCTACTCTTTGATTGCTGTCATTGTTGGAAATTTCAGCTGTTCAAATCCTAGCCTTCTGAATCCTTACAGGCTTTTGGAATTACTCAGGACTCAAGAATAACTGAACAAAATCTAGAAACCATTATGTTGACAGAAAAACAGAAGAAACAAATGGCAGAGAAGAGCACAGATCGTGAAGGTTAGAGAAGATGTATTGGTTGGGGCATTGATTAGCTGTTGATGTTTTTAAAGGATCTGTAAAACCTGAGAAGCATTCAAGGAAGAAGATGAGGCAGAAGCTACCAGAAAAAGCAAAGCAGAGGGAAAAAAAGGAAGAGTGGGCAAAGAAGAGCAGCAGTCATGGAGAAAGAGAATGAGGGAAAGGGACAGCTCATGGGGGACTTTCCAGGAGATAAAACTGAGAACCCTGGATCATTAGTCGTTTATATCCTGGGATTCTCTAAAGGAAACTCATTTCTCTACAGTGAGTATATGAATGTGGGGAAGGGACAGGGAGTAGAGGAGGAGACTCCCCTAAACTCAGCCTTGAAGGTCAATCAAAAGCCATGGCAACCGTAGCAGCTCAGCACTCTACACTAGAGGAACTTGGCTGCGTTTTCATACCATTATAATGCATCAGTCAGGCTAAATTGATTGAAAGAAAAGCTCCTCTCAAGTTATCTCAAGAAAAAGATGTATTTTAAAGAAATACACAGACCAGAAGGGTATCTATAGAGCACTAGAGGTGCAAGACATCTATAGGGATTGATGGGTTTCTCTTGCCCCAGTTCCTTCTCCTCCCCTACACTCTCCTTTTTTCCCATTTCCTTCCCCTCTGTCCTACTGTTCTGCTGCCTTCTCCTTCTTACACTCTCCTTTCCTTTCGTTTCTCTTTCCTCAGGTATCTTTCTCTCTCCTCTCTCTCTCTCTCTCTCTCTCTCTCTCTCTCTCACACACACACACACACACACACACACACACATGCGCATCATCATCATCATCATCAGCAGCAGCTCTGCTTCTGCTTCTCTTTGCCAATAGATTTCATTGTTTGTTTACTGCCAGCTGACTTCATCCTCCTCCTCTCCATATCTTTATATCTTTTTGGGTCCCTCCAAACTTTGGATTAGACATGACATTATTTCACCACCAGGTTACTACTGACTGGCACGGTTCCTTGTTGTTTCCCTTTGTACATTTTGAAAACAAAGAATCCAACTGGCTTAGCTCACTCTCAGGTCTACCCATAATGTACATCCTGCGCTATGAATCAGCTCTCCATCCATCTAGTACTGATTCTCGGTCCACTTACCTAGGGTCAGGGTAGGGTCAAAGGAACATGAAATGCAGACTGTAACTAGGTTCGGGCGTTAGCCAGAAGAGATCCTTTGATAGTTCTAGTGCAAACAGAAGTTCAAAAGTATTGTTAGATTGTGGATGCAAATTCAGTGAACAGAGCTGTGTTGTAGAATACAATGTGGTACAACACAGATTCCAGACTTCATTTATAAAAGACAAGGCCAGACGCGTAAGAAAGTTATGTTCGCTGTAAGAGAACAAACAAATGTTGGACCTGAGAGGTTGATGAATCACTATAACATTTGTTCATCTCCCTTATATGATATCAAATCTTAGAAAGGCAGCTGTTCACAATTTTTTTTTGTGTGCCTGGTAAATCATCTCAAGCTGCTGCGGATTCAGTATCATGCGTATGACAAAATTAGGCAAGTCAACTGTGTGTTACATGAGAGGTTCATTTCGCCTGATGTTCTATTACATTTGCAGCTGCATCTGCATCTTAGACACGTAACATTAACTGATGTTCATAATGATAACCCTGAGTCATTAAGGAAATGTTGTATTATGTCTGGTACAGTACACTTGAGAAGTAAAGAGATGAAATGGAGAAGGAACTGAGACTTACTGAATACTTGCTGTGTTGCAGATACTGAGAGAGATGCGCTACTTCTGTTACTGCCCTTAAGCAACAGAATCCTGTGAGATAGGTACAGTTAACTTCATTTTACACCTGAGAAAACATGTTCAGATAAGGATATTTTCCAGATTTGAATTAGGAATCCAAATTTATCTTATTCCTGAATTTTTGCTCTCCCTTTATATCACCAATCTGTTTAATTTTTATTTTTTTAGTAAGATATGTTCAAGTCAATATTTAAATGAGACAGTCTTAGCTAGTTGATGTTAGCTAGTCAAAGACTCAGATTCAACATATCCACAAAAGAAAGAAGAGACCTAATATTTGAGAGCATGACCATTCATGATTATTTATTCCTCTGTGAGCTATGTATTATTGTTCCCAAGTTACAAGTTGAGGAAATTCATTAAGGCAAAGTGACTTGCCCAAGATTGCTCATTTAGAGAGATATGGCTTTAATGTGTGTGTGTGTATGTCTATATGTGTTTGTGTGTTTGCAGGCTTCTTTTCTCAATCCACTATGTAAATATTAGTTTTCCTAAGTCAGTTCTCAGCTCTCTCATTTTCTTCTCCTTCATTTTCCTTCTTTAGGGCAGTTTCAGATGTAATGAGTCTGAAGTTTATAACTTTAGATCCCATCTTGCTCTCAAGTTCCCTACATAACTTAGATACTTTTTTCATATACTGCGAAACACTGAAATTCAAAAATTATAATTTTTCTTTTCAAGAGTCTCCAAGTGTACCTGCAATCCAACATTTCTTGTCTCAGTGAATGACCCGATTTCCCAAGCAAGAAATCTGTATGTAATTCTACTTGAGTCAGTAGGTGCTGACTGGCCACCTCCTGTTGTCCTTGATATGAATATTTTTTTTTCTCTTCCTCTACCACTTCTCTAATTTAAGCCAGTCCTAAACAGTTGCAGTAGCTGTATTTGTTTGCATTTCTCAGTGCCATTAGATTGAACTTCCTGTTGAATAATTTTAATCATATCACTTTCTTTCTCTTAGTTCTTCAGTGATCCCCATAGCGAGAAGCAAAGCATCTTACATACTGCTTTGCACAGTAGTACTCATAACCCTTCATGATCTGGCCTCTGTTTGCCTACTCCTTATCCTGCCTTCATGATGATATAGCAATTTTGGCATACTTATGGCTCCCTGGACACACTGAACACTGTTGAAGTTTTCTAACTTTGCCTATAATGTTTCCTTCACCTGCTGGTTTACCACACTATTCATCAAGCATCCTCTGAAAAGCTTTTTGATTATTAAGTCTTTCTATCTGTTTTTCTGGGCTGCTATGACTCTTTATTCGCACTTCAAAGATAGCAGGTGTCTTTGTGTGCTGTAATCACACATGGACTTTTGCTTCTTGGACTGGTAACACTGGGCTGAGCTGCAGTGTGCACTAGGATGGCCATACTGCCCTTTGTGGCTGGCATGCTTTCTGATTAATTAGGTATCTGTTATGAATGATTGATGTTTATGCCAAACAGTTGTTCAATATCTTGAATATCATCTCCAGCTTACTACCAAGCAATGTCTGGCATAGAGAGGGCACTCAAAAATACCTGTTGATTCTTGAATTATGAATGAATTAATGCCTGAGTTATGGCTGGCTTTAACTTACCCTCTTCTTTTCATTGCCTCTGACTGTACTACACTGAGCTGGGTGGGTTTCTGTAACATATCTACCTGGGCTCGGTCTGTACTGTAGCGACAGAAAGAATAATTGTATTTTATGAAGAGCTTTCACATATGTGCAGAAAGTTTGCATGTCCCATTGAGGTTTCATTCCTAACAAACAAGATATCCTCACTTTCATCAAGGATTTTCAAAGACTTCTTACTGCTCATACATGTCCTCTAATCATACAAATTTCACTTACAGCACAAGAATGAGAACTAAGAATAATAATCCAGATATGATCTCATCATTGCAGGATGAATTATGATGATTGGATCCTGTGAGTTGGAAGGCCACTGGTGGATACTGATACAGGCTTAATGACACGGGCTTCCTCTTTAGCCGTATCACCTTGAGCTTGTGCTCACTCGAAGTCTAGGATTTTACTTTACTTTTTCCACATGAGCTGCTTTCACATCAGATATGTCCTGGCCCACTAAAAAAATAAATTTGTACCTGTGATTTTCTCATTCTGTATATCTAATTTGCTCCTTATCCTGGTTTAGGATTTTCTGCAGTTTGACAATGGTGCTTTTGACATCTTTCTTACAAATTATGGATGAAAACACACAAGTAGCAGAGTAAATTTCAGAGTTCCATGTTACACCACTTTTCCTCCAGCTTCAGATTGATTCATTAATCAACATTGTTTGGGTGCAAAATGTCCAGATATAGATTCCTGACTCTGGGAGTGGGTTTTTTATTTTTATTTTTATTTTCTTCTATCTAAATTCTCTGCTTTGTCCACATGATATAATTAGAAACTTAAATGGCTCCCTTAAATTAATGAGTGCCAGGTCTGTATAGTTTATTTAATCTATTAATTTCCAGCCCTTATTAGGAAGGCATGATCATCATCACTGTTGTCATTCATCTATTGAAATCAGTTTAACAAAATAAATCATGGTCTTTGGTGTTAGCTGGGCCTCAGTCCTGTATCTGAGTGGCTTTTAACTTAGATTCACCTCCTGTTCCATGGCCTAGAAGGACAAGGTTCTCTTCAGGCTTCCTCCTGAAACCTAGGGCTTCCTCTATTAGCCTCCCTGCCTCTGATTTCTCTCAGCTGCCTTCATAACCTCAGCCGCAAACTGAAGATCTTTTTCTGGTTTCACGTGAAAATCATTCAGACTAAGCCTTCTGTGAGGTTTTCAGGTCCTGTAAAGATGGATGTGCACAGAGGTGGGTCAAATCACTTAAAGTGTAGACCTCTGTCTCTTTATTGGCTCTTTAAAGGATTTTAGACCATATGAATAAATCTGTATCTGTATGATAGGTATTGGTCTCATTTTACATGTAATGTTGCTAAACTGAAGTTTAGGCAGATAAGTTGGCTTTGGCCAAGAACCATGACTACCGAGTTGTGAGGGTGAAATTTTAATACAGGTTGAAGACTCGGAGGCTCACACTTGAGCCATTGAATTAATTCATCCCGTTATCTTGTGAGCACAAATTTCCGTCCTTCCTTCCTTCCTTCCTTCCTTCCTTCCTTCCCTCCTTCCCTCCTTCCTTCCTTCTCTTTTCTTCCTCTTTATTCCCTTCATTTTCTTTCCTTTTCTTTTTTGCTCACCTTATCTCCTTTCTCCCTTCTCTCTTTCTCCATAACCTCATCCTCC
Source organism: Cacajao melanocephalus (assembly GCA_963573385.1). Taxonomy (NCBI): domain Eukaryota; kingdom Metazoa; phylum Chordata; class Mammalia; order Primates; family Pitheciidae; genus Cacajao; species Cacajao melanocephalus. Next base: position 51,549 of record CAUYLG010019927.1, read on the forward strand.
TTCTATTTTCATTTCTTTTTAGAATTCATGATCACAGTTATTTCAGTCCCATGGGATGCTATTTATTTTAACCTAAGATTGATAATTTACCTCACAAGCCAACTTGGATTTGTCCAGAGAACTAGTCCCTTTATTTATTGAAGATATACTCTTCACCCACCTCACCCACTGGTAAATGGAAGAAAAAACACTACCTACACGTCAAATGGGATCTAAAGTTTAGTCTATCTGATAATGTAAGCAGCCCCTTCTGAAATGACAGGCTCTCAGATAGCTCTTTCCTTGCTTCTCTCCCTCAGGAGTGTCCTGGTCTAGGAGAGGTGGGGATTTTGGCTTATGTGTCTTTACAACACTGAAAGCGGGGTCTTCTGGTCTTAGGCAGGCGCTTGTTCAGCATACACCTGTTGAACACATACACACAGGGTGTAGCCCTAGCCTCTGTGGGGTCACCTGATCCCATCAGTATGTGTCCTGGGCTGGGGACACTGTCAGCTTGGAATTCACACTTTAATAGAACTGAGCAGAGCTTGGGAGTGTCAGCCAGGCATTTCTCTCTGACCCTGCTGCTCCACCTGCTTAGCGAGGGTGGGCTTGCCTGTTGGCCTGGAGCCCTAAACCTAGTGATCCGTCTCACAGTGCTAGGTTGCATAGGAAAGAGGCCCTTTGTACACAAAAGTCCCCAAATTAGAAATCAGAACGTATGTTCTCTCACCTTTTTTCATATACCTTCCAATAAATCTTACATGATGAAAAACAAGCCAGGTCTGTGGCTCACGCCTGTAATCCCAGCACTTTGGGAGGCTGAGGCAGGCATATCACGAGGTCAGGAGATCAGGACCATCCTGGCTAACATGGTGAAACCTCATCTCTACTAAAAATACAAAAAAAAAAAAAAAATTAGCAGGGCGTGATGGTGCAAGCCTCTAGTCCCAGCTGCTTGGGAGGCTGAGGCAGAACTGCTTGAACCTGGAAGGCAGAGGTTGCAATGAGATGAGATTGTGCCACTGCACTCCAGCCTGGCGACAGAGTGATACTCTGTCTAAGAAACAAAGAAAGAGAGAGAGAGAGAGGAAGAAAGAAAGAAGGAAGGAAGGAAGGAAAGAAAAGAGAGAGAGAGAGAGAAAGAAAAGAAAAATGGGCAAGGTTTTCTTACTGTCTTCCAATCAGTTTCTTCCTTTTGTGACTTCAGACAAACATTCGTTGTAGAAAGGGATGTTTTCCTACAATCTGGTTAACCCCTGAGCTGTTGTTTTCAAGGTTAATTTTTAGACATGCAAAAGGAGGCAGTGAAGAAATTTGGAGAATAGTTTCTCTAGAGATTGGCTTTAAAAGCTTTTGGCTTGTTGCCTAATCATATTTTCATGTCAGAAGCTGACCATTTCTTCAGCTTTTCTCTTTGCAATACACCTAAAACAAATCTTAATCAGTTGCTCAGCAGATGGCTACCTCAGACTGGTTAGGATCAGCAAAAGAAGATTAAAAATATTTAAAATAGTCCCCTTAAGTAAAGGACGGGATATATTTACAATCTTTCCTTTTGCATTTGAGTTAATTTGAGATTTTCTTTGAGAAGATGGAAGGAATAAATAGCAGTTGAGAGGTTACGCTTTTGATTTCATATGCGCTATCATTCCATCGTCCACTGACCCATGTCTTGAGCCTATTGCATCCTTGATTGTCTTCCTCTAAAAGTTGTCTTTTGTGTTGATATTATTGTCCTTAGTGCTTTAAATAACTCAGTTCACTTTAAAGTATAATCTCCATAGAAGAACCAACAGCTTTTAATTTGATTTGTTTATTCTTTGTTGTATGCTCCTGTCCCTTTCTTGGCCATATTTTCGTACTAAGTGTTTTAGAAAGCAGCCAATGAAGTAGCACTGTTTTTATTTGTTCTTGTTTTTGTTTTACTAATTTCATTGTTTTCTCTTTGGGTTATTTTTAATTAAATATTTATATTTGAGGTTTTAGAAACACTTCACTGTATTTGTTTTAGAGCCTCAATGGCAGGATCCAATTTAATATTTCTTGATGTTTTTGAAATATTTCATAAATTCCAGAATAAGTGACTCAATATACTAAGCATTTCCTTTACTTTTTGTTTGTTTCCCCCTAATTTCAACATAGAATGGTATTATTCTAAGATTCCTGTCACTGCCAGAAAAATGAAACAATGTTTTTTTATGGGTCAGAGGTAAATTTACGGCAGACATTTCCCTTCTGGCTGCCTCTACATATCAGTCATTTTTCTGCAAAGAAAGTGAAAATTTATTGCATGGGAAACTTTGAAACATCACCCAGTTCTCTTGTGTGTGGTCATATTTTATGGTTTTGAGTGGGGACTTTTGTTCATTCCTATATTATGAACAACAGACTATTATTATAACTCATCTAACACAAGAGTTTCTATGATAAAATTAATTGGAAATTTTAGAGAATTGAGAAAGCATAGCTTAAATTTATCTTTAGTTAGGTGCAATTTCATCTTTACCCTGAGACATGAAGACTTTAAATAAGGAGGCTGATATTAATTTTCTTAGTATGGTCCTACTTGTGTAAAATAAAGTTTTGTTTTAATGGGTTTTACACAAATTTTAGGGAAATAAAAACAATACAGTGTAATCTATGTTTCTGTAGAAGCATTGCCTCAGATTTATGGTCTGGAAATCTAGGAGGATAGCATGTAATTTAAATATTGAAGGACATAACTTATCAAATGACATGCCAGTACAAAAATGACCTTGTAAAAGATGACTTTATTAGGGTAGTAAAGCATTTAGTGAACCTACTACATAGACTCATGTTTGGGAATAGATATGACTATAGGAAATCACCTCACCTTGACTAGATGAATGTGATAGTGGAAATGAGTGGCCAGTGAGGATGGAAGTTTTTGTGTTTACACACATTTATGCATCAGAAATTGGCACTGTCTAAAAAAAAACAAAATAAAAATGGCTAAAAGAAGTTTCACTTTATTTTGCTTTAAAATAAAAATTCCTACATCTAGTGTGATATAGGTGGTTCAACTACTTCAGTATGTACATTGTTGACATTAATAGTTTCATGACTATTTTCATATTAAATGTTATCCAAAAAGTATGACCTACCTAATATTCCTATTGAAACACCATTTCCAGTTGTGCAATTAATCCTAATTAAACATTGGCACAAAATTTGGAAGATCAGAAAGTTGTTAGTGCCATCTTGAATCTTATGATTGCAGAATTAATTTAAAAACCCTGTTTGGGCATAATACATTCCAAAAAAAGATTTAAAGAAGCATCAATTTGTTCAGAAGGGTTATATCTGCTTCATATGCATTCTTCAGTGGTATTCAGGAAACAGCTGTCAGATAAATTATAAAAATACATGATAAACAAAACCAACTCATCTTTTTAATTGATTTTAATCTAGCTTCATCTAGGCAGCATAATGCTCTTCACTGATAGTAGAGTGAATAATATGAATGCAATTACTTAGCAATTCACCATGACTTAAAAATATACAGAGCCTTAATCCATTACTAATATAGTGTAATGTCCAAAGTAGCAAATTATTGGTGGGAACTATTGAAGATCAGCTGGTAATTAGTCATACTGCTTTGTTCAAATTTAATTTCAAGAAACAAAGAAGGAGACATGATTACTGGTAGTAACAGCAATGAATTATGGGAAACTACAACGGAATCATGTATTGATTGATAGTGAGTGAAAGTCATTATCCTCTGATGGCTGTTCGAACAGCTAATGTGAAACGATGCAGCTGATGTCTATCACGAAACCTCTGCCATATTCGCTGTTTCCTAATTGTTGCTTTTATTTTTTGCAGCAGAAATTGGAGCATGGGGGAAGAGCCATGAATCTAAATTTTCTTTTGTTGTTTTGCTGTTGGTGAAAGTGCTTTTCAGTTTTAAATTTTTACAAAAATAAGAGGGAAGGAATTTTATTTAGTTACCTGAAGTAATGCTGGATATTAAATGATGAAGAATATATAGATTCCTCCGTTTTAGGATATGCTTTATAGTATTCAGCATCAAATGTTAGCAAAGCCTTTTCTATATGCACGTAGATAGGAATGGCCCTGGGTGTTACCATCTACCAGATAGAGCAAGAGAAAGTTGACTCTGTAAACTCTCATTACCATTTATTTCTCTCTTTTCCAAACTTAGCCCGCTTTTTTCCCCATAGCAATTGGCTAGAGTCCTCTTGAAGTCTGTATTGCCAACCATAAGCTGTCAGGAGTACAGTAAGTTTTCAAGATAGAATTCATAAGGTAGATCTAATTATCTTCTTATATTTCATTTTGGAAATATGCAAAGGATATAACCAAATTTAGTAATATTATTTGCCTAAATATTTTTAACTTGGTTAATAAACCCTGATTTAGTTACACTGTCAATAGGATGAAAACCTTGGCCTTGAAAATTGTCAGCTGATGTTTTGACCATTGAACTGTACAAAGCTTTTCCAGTCTATTATGTGCAATTTTTTCTAAAGAAAACAAGAAACGATCAATTAAGTGTGCCTAATTTAGGATCCAAATGTTGATAACTTGTTTTCAGATTCACACTATAACGGAAGCTTATAAAAAATCTCAACCAGTTATTAGAGTGTAATATCAGGTCATCTTTGTGTCCTTATCATCTTCAAACAGATCAGATATCTATCATCTTCCTGCTTTGTGCACAGATCTTGGCCATTGTCATAATCATAAGACAGTAGATTTACTTAATGGTTGTTTCCCAGGTTACCCTCTGAGACTTTTGCAGTGTTTAGTTCAGTATTGCTTTAATGATTTCTTACAATGCAAAAGTACACTTAAATTGCAACAGTGGATGTTTTTCTCCAGAAGTGTTATAATATGGTAGAAGAAGATGTTTGAGAAAGAGTCTGTAATTAAATAGTTAATAGGCTTTTCACTCAATGAACACGTCCATGAACCTGATACGCATTGTTTTGACATTTCAAAAATGGCATGCTAAATGGCTTACCTTAGTTGTTGATTAGCAAGTCTCCATCTAAAATTGTTAGTCAAATATTTATTTCCCTCACTTAATAGAAGCCTAACTAGCTGGGCTGGGAATGAGAAGGACAGAACAAGTTGGTGTGGGCAGCCTGGTTTGAGCTTTTTTTGAGTTATGTCTTATATATCTTATTCCTCTGGGCTCAGATGACCAGTATTGTATTTTTCAGAAATCAGTAGTCGTGAAATTAATCACTATTTATTTATATCTGAATAATTCACACTGAAGAGGCTAATTTCAATCCTATAATATTGAGAAAAACTAGAAAATGGAAAATTGCTAAGAAAATGTATCCATTCATTTTGCAAAAAATGTTGGATTTTGTCAAGAATGTGAAGAGTCTAAAATTTTACCCTACTTTCAGTCTAACAATTTATTTAGCCTTCCACAGTTTCATGGCAGTTGCTGGCAGAGACATGATACTTCTGGATCAGAGACAAACAGCACAGCAAACAAAATGAACTCCCTTATCCGTCCAAGTGCTTTGGGGATGACGTAGAGCAGCCTCAATGGGTACTGTGTGATTAGTGGGTTTGCATCACAGCTAAAGAATCCTAAGTTTAGGACACCTGAATGTAAGGGATGACAAACAAATCTGCTTGAACTTTCCTCTGAAGAGAACCACTGTCTTTATTATATTGGACTGTAAACAAAGCTGCCTCTACTGTCTGTTTCCATGGGAGACACTAACTTCATATTCCCAGCCTGTTTACTATAAAAACATAATTGAAAAGAGTTCATAACAAAAGCATAGTTAGTATTTCTGCTCTCAATATGTACAGAAATGTGAGAGACCTATAGAGGCCTAGTTCTAAAATACCTAATGTACACTAGGGACTGTGATAGCTTATGGGTAAAATGATGAAAGGACTGACAGGCCTGTTGATGAGCTTGCATAAGGTATATATTTCTGGCTCAGATTAAAAAAAGAGAATATCTGGGAAACAATACCAGTGGGGATGGAAGTTAGCCAGTTATACCAATAAAATCTAAATAGTGTAACTAAGACAGGAATCTCGTTAGTCCTAGATTGAATTAATGCATGCTGTGATAAAAAAAGCTGAAAAGTACTATTAATCTTTGACTCAACATAAAATATGTATTTTGATCAAATAGTGTTAGTTTAATGTGTATGTCATATATATAGGTACCAGATTAAGATGGAATTTTGAATTGCTTTGTGCCTTTTCAAACAATATAATTAAAAAAAAATTCTTGATACATGTAGTTGTGATTTTCCTTTAACATTCTATGTTAAGATGAAAAATACTGGCATTGAAAACCCATTATGAGAAAGACTTAAAGATTCAATACGTTTGAATATTTCTTTAGGTATATAGTAATAGATATCTGTAAAATTTTCCTTGGTCTCATATTTCCAGGTTACTATTATAAAATTTGTTTGGCCTTTGCATAATTCTTCAATGACTTTGATGAATTATAACCTAGTGAAATTATTCATCTTCATTAGCACGTCCTTCCTTCCTTCCTTCCGTCCTTCCTTCCTTCCTTCCTTCCTTCCTTCCTTTTTCTTTCTTTCTTTCTTTTTCTTTTTCTATTGAAGACAGGGTCTTACTCTTTTAACAGGCTGGAGTGCAGTGGTGTGATCATGGCTCACTGTAGTCTCCACCTCCTGGGCTCAGGTAATTCTCCCACATTAGCCTCCTGAGTAGCTGGGACTACAGACATGTGCCAACACTTCCAGCTAATTTTTTGTAGTTTTTGTGGAGACAGAGTTTTGCCGTGTTGCCCAAGCTGGTCTTGAACTCTCTGGTTCAAGAAATCTGCCTGCCTCAGCCTCCCAAAATGCGGGGATTACAGGCATGAGCCACTGTGCCCAGCCTCTTAGTACCACTTTCTAAGTGCAAGGTAAAAAGCTTATCTTTGCCTAAAATACCTTCATTACCATATTCCTTTAATAACACTTTTATCATGTCCTGTAGTATCTGTGTCATATGAAGTTTTATAGTGAAATTTCATATATGCCATTTGGTGGTTTACTATGGAACATTTTTATCTGATGATAAAGTTGTCCATCAAACTATGTTGCAATAACATCTTATTTATAAACGTCATTCAAATTTGTTGGATGATATATTATTCAGGTTAAATTAACATTCTAGCAAACTGAAAATTGTTATACATACCCACTACAACATTCACTATACATTTATAACAAATTTTCAAATGACACAAAGATGAGTACTTTTTAAAGCTAAAGTTGCGATCAAACTAGGTCGATCTTTCATTAATGCTAGTAAAGCTAGAGGCCTTCTATTGCACCTAATCTCCTATGAACAGTGTAATTTCTAAATAGTTCTGAAGATGTAATATTTGACCAAATCTGCCTTTATCCAGTGTTTTGTTTACTACTTCCTCCTTTCCACTATTAGTGTGGTTGCTGTCATGTTTCACTTTTAAAAGCCTGAATGCAAATTCATAGGAAAAAAATGCTAATTATATCTATTTTATGTTTTTTAGAGTTTCAAATGAATAGAATTTTTAGTGAACCAACTTTTCCTATATATATTTTCTTATAACTTAATTGAAAGTATTAAAATGTAACAAAAATATATAATGTATCATTTTTAAAATGTACAAGTTCTTTTATATCCAATGTTTGATAGCTATAATAGACTTAATATCATAAAACTAGAATGCTTTAGTAATAATCTAGCATACCATCTTTATTTTACAGGTGAGGAAATTGGGGCTCACGTAAGTTAACAGACTAACTATGTCAAGAACTGGGACTAGAACCCTGGTTTTCCATCTGTTTTAATTCATTACTCTTCCACAACTAAGTTATCCTGAAACTAATATGACATTAATTTTAAGTTGTACCATTATTTATATATCACTAGGAAATAAAAAAGACTTCCAATAAATTATGATAGTTTCATTAATGATGTCCCCCCTCACCCCCGCCGCTGCCTGAGTCCAATGCATGAATCTATCTCCTCATGCCTTCATTACTTTGAGACATTTTTAAATCTATTCTGAGAGTTTGAGGAAGTCTTTCCTTCCTTCATCTTAACTGAGTGGGATATCAGGAAATCCTTCTGTACAAATATCAGAAAAATATATAACACAGCTACATATGTTAGTGGGTATCTTTCTTACGTTTCATAGAACACTTTGTTGATTTGTGTGAAAATCAGTAATTGTCATTCCTCCAATGAAGACTATTTTACTAAGACCAAATTTATGTCCTGTCTTTTGTTGCTATGTATCCACGTAAACGGTATATTTATGTTTCAGTGATGAGAAGATACTTTAAGTGGCAATTAACGTGTGTTGTAGCAACAATGCCCATAGCTTAGTCAGGAGAAAGAGTTTGATTATCTATGTCCAAGAACAGGTAATTGCAAGTTTGTAATGACTTTCCCATGCATTTGTCTTCATAATCTTTGTAAGAAAATAGCTTATAAGAGACCTCTTGATTTCAGAGATGTTGAAATTTCAAATAATAATAATAAAAAATCTGAGTTACCAGAATTGGTGAAATGTGCCTTCTTAAGATTTGCTAGAAGTATGCTTCAGAATGTTTCTTGTTGAATAGTATTTTTGCAGAATACTATGATTATTTACCTAAAACGGCTCTTCATCTCTTGCTAGCACATCCAAACAGAGAAATGCATCTGAGACTCTTGATTGCATGTGTATCCTATTCTATTTTAAAACATTTTCAAATTGAATAGGTTTCTTAGTAAATGCTCTTTAATACACATGTTCAAAGTTCTAACTTTGTGTTTGGCGTGGTGCTCTTATATTGCAAAACTTAGCTATAAATAGTGAATGTCAAAAATGACCGTGTACTTTTAAAATTGAGAGTGGTTTCTTCATTAATTTTCAAAATTGAAATACATTTTAAATGGACATGATTTCAAAATCATTAAACTACTCAAAGGAGTTCCCACTTATAGACTGTTTATCTGACTCATGCTGTTGAATATTCAGTAATAAAAGACTTTGGTTAGCTTTTTCAAATTTTTACTTTTCGAAAAAAAATACATTGCTTTGGAATATACTGAGTCTATAGAGAGGACAGGAATTTAATTTCAAATAAGTTTTCAGATTGCTTCTAGCTCCCCATGTCATAATTACTATTTTGACAGTTATGTCTCATAGACATTTATTTTAATTGCATATGTTAGCAATTCATTTTGGCATGACATTCCCTACCATTGTTGTGTTGCCGAATTATGCTTACAGAAACTATGTCAGAAATTCAGCATGTGGAGAACAGTAATTAACCTGACTCACCAATTAGCTTTTGTGAATACAGATGTCCTATGAATATACTCCAGTTTTTTTTCTTTTTTAATGAAGTAAAATCTCATTATCCTAACTCTCTCCTGCCTCTACTTCTAACCTATCTCTAAGTCTTCTTCACTTACCACCTGTATGTTTTGAATCTATGCTCTCTCTCTACCATCAATAGCCTGCATATATTAACATCGTCTCTCGTCTGTGTTTTGCTTATAGCCTCTGTCTCCCACACACACTCTTATCCCCTCTAATTCATTCTCAACCTTGCAAGTAGAGGAATGTTTCTAAAATGCAAGTCATGTCTTGCTGCACCCACCTTCTGGGTGTGTGGAATGATTGTGGGACTACTGCATAGGAAAAAATGAATATCCTTGGGAGAAGCTACAAGGCTGTACATCATCAGTCCTGCCACCCTCTCTGAGTCTCACCATGTGCTGAGTCTCTTTGCCTGCTTGCCATATGGACCTGAATTCCGTCCCTTGAAGGTAGACACCATGCTTCTTCCTCTATAGGGTCTTTGCACATGCAATTGTTTCTTCTGCCTGGAGCATTCTTCCCACCTAACCTAGCTTCTCTTGGCCAACTCCTTCATTTTTCACATCAATAGTCACTTCCAACATTGCCTTGTGTGACCACCCAGACCTAATGTAGGGCCTCTTTATGTGTTCCACTGGAAATATGAACCGATCTTTTATCATTCTTATCACGGAGTACAAACAAATATGCATTTATTTTAATAGGGCATGTGTGCAGGATCACAGTGAGTTTCATAGGGTAGGGATTCTGTTTATCTGTTTACTGTAGTATCCACAACTATTTGCACAGTGATTAGCACATAAGTGTGCAATAGTTACTTCTTTAAAAAATGAGTAACTCTCCTACAATGAAATGGGTGATTATTAAATCTAGACTGAAGTGAAATTGATATTTTCAAAGAAAAGTCTGCCAAAAAAAAATAAAAAATAACCATTACAGTGGGTCCTTTTTAAATGACTTTTGAAGAGTTTAAAATACATGATTTAGAAATGCTCTTAATTAAAATGTGTCTTATCATTAGGGAGTCAGATATCTTATATATTTGGTTGAGCACTTCCACTTCCCAGCTGTGCAAATAATTGTCTCTCTGAATCTGCTTCCTGCTCTACCTGCTCCAAAAATGTCTCCAGCTTGTTGTAAAGAGAAAGCAGGTGGGGTGGGGTGTGAACTATAAAACACTGTATGTAAGGTTTAACTCTTTAAGTATTCCACGCAGATTCTCTGTTAGTCATTGATTTGATTTTTATAACACCCTTGAAAATAATTTCTGAAATGTCTCTAACATGTTCTACATTTCAGATTTTCCACTAATTAAAACTGTTTTTTTTAAGTAGTGTAAATTCTCATGTATTCTGAGATAACCTTATGCATTTGTTTCGTAAACTAACATTTGTTTTGAGAACATTACCTGCAATGCATGCTTTTAAATCTAGAAGTTTCACGTCATCCTGAAGAAGAGCTCATAATGAATATGATTACAATAAAATGACATTTAGAATGAGATTTTATTTTTTCTGATGTCATGAAAAATCTGAAATTCAACTTTTCAGCTCTTTCTCTTAGCCAAAGGTTAGTCGGTTATGTTAATAGATTAGAGGATATTATTAAACTAAGAGCAATGACCACTTTAATAATATTTATATTCAGCTAAAATGTTGATCAGACTTTTATTTAGATTGCTCTATTCTCATTTTGTATACATGGGTGCCCAGCATATAGATATTTTCATATCTACCTCTAACTACAAGGAATATATATATATATTTTTTTTTTTTTTCAAAAACTGATATTCTTTTGAAACTTTTCTGATTCTGTCTCAGCCTGTTGTGTTGCTATAAAGGAATATCTGAGGTTGGGTAATTTTTAAAGAAAAAAGATTTATTTGGCTCATGCTTCTGCAGGCTGTACAAGAAACATGGTATCAGCATCTACTTCTGGTGAGGGCCTTGGGAAGCTTTCACTCATGGTGGTAGGTGAAGTGGAGTGGGCATCACATGGTGAGAGAGGACGCAGGAGAGAGGCGGAGGTGCCAGACTCTTCAACAACCAGCTCTAGGGGGATCTCTCAAGATCCCACTAAGAGTGAGAACTCACTCACTCCCTTGATAATGGCACCAAGTCGTTCATGAGGGTTCCATCCTTATGATCCAAATACCTCCCATCAGGCCCTACCTTCGACACTGGGGATCAAATTTCAAAAAGAGATTTGGTAGAACCAAACAAACTATATCCAAAGGGTAGCACTATCCATGCAATGCCATTATTTTATATACAAATCTGGAGAAGCAGCATTTGAAATGCAGTTGTCAAACCTGTATTTGATAAATTAATCTTTAAGCATTTACAATAGTAATTTAAAGCAATAAGTGTTGTCTTACATCTGTATTAATATAAAATAGTCATGTATATATGAATTTATTTGTATATATGTATAATATAGTCATAAAATATATATGACTATTTTATACATATATACAAATAAATTCATATATGTATTTCATAACATTTTATATATATGACTATTTTATACATATATATGTATAAATTCCCACCTATCCCCAAGGGCATATTTTCCCAACTGGGTATCAAGCAACCAATTTTACAGATATTTTTCGCTGAAGTCAGTCTGTGTTTTGGACTGAAGTTTATAGTCCAAATTATGCAATGACAGATAAGTAAGTCTAACCATTATCTTTACCTGGAATGGTCTGGAATAATGACAGCTCAATAAATCTTCTACCCCAAATGCAGAGAGGTATATGCTTGTCTTGCTTAATACACCCGTTTTCATGTTTTACCTTCAATTATAATAATTAAAGCGATTAAAGAGCTTTTATTACTGAGATGAATCATGTGAATCATTTTTCCCAATGTCAACAATATTATTGAAAGAAATCTATGACTAATTGCTGGACTTCAACTGTAACATGTGATACTATCATCTATTAAAAATCTAGTATAATTTATGTATTGTATAAATAATGTATATATTTACATGTTTTGTAACTTGTATGTATGTAATTAATTTATGGCACACTTTGTGAGTCTATTTCAATTTGAGTTGCACTACCAGCAGATTTCCAGCCTACATTTTATGTTCGAAATTTATTTGCTTTACTTCAAATTAGGTATATTCTTTATTTTATTAAGGTATTGAGTTCAAATTTGTCACTTTTAAATGATACTGTATTGATCTTTACACATTCTCTGTTGTAAATGTGCAATTTTATTGTACATTTACATTGTAATTTTATGGCACATGTACAAGAGGGAATCTGCAGAGTTCAATAAAATAACATTTGCAAATCAGAAAAATAGTCTGGCACCTCCTCCTTTCTCTCTTGCTTCCTGTTTTGTCAGGTGATGCCTACTCCCCTTCACCTTCTGCTATGAGTGGAAGCTTAGCTTCCTGAGGCCCTCACCAGAAGGAGATGCTGGCACCATCTTTCTTGTACATCCTGCGGAGCCATGAGCCAAATAAATCCCTTTTTAAAATAATTTACCCTTCCTCAGGTATTCCTTTATAGCAATACAACTGATTGAGACAGAATCATTGCAGTATATTTACAATATCATTGCAAATTCTATTAAATAATCTGTTAGATATTGTGATTTAGTGAAGGCTATTTAATAAAAAGTTATGTTCTTATTTATTTGTAGTATCCCTAAGGTGAAACCTGTAGGCTTCTTAGACATACCATTGAGGGCTACTAAAATTATTGAATTCAATATTTTAATGTCTGCTAGTGCAGACCACTATGGATAGGTTGATTCCCAATCATGATGGTTAATTTCATGAGAATATTGTTGCAGAATGTTGGGTTTGAGGGAACCTCACATATTCACTCAGGTTAAAATACATCCAAACTCATCCAACATAATTTTCTAACATGCCAAGAGTAATTGGGAATGGGATACATTGTCGGGATTGATTAAAATCAACAAAACATGAAAATAAAATAGGGCCTAAAATCAACTATTTAATTCTAAAGTGATCAGAGAATAAAAGTTCTGCAAATATAGATTAGAATAGAATTCAAAGGAAGCAAGTAATGCTCATCTTCCCTGGGGAGCTCTATTAAGAATGCCACATTAGGTCATGACCATCCTGTCCTTATCATGCTACTGTTCTTGGGCTCTGTTATGATATTACTGCTGGTTGCAAAGTGCTTTACAGTGTTTAAAAATAATCCCTTCCTACCCCAAAATATTCAGTGCTCTTTATTACATAGATGGGTTGTGTAGGCAACTGCCCTCTGGCATTCACTTTGAAGGTTTAGAATGACCCATTAAGAAGATGTTAATTACATGTTTTATTAGGGTTAAGTAAGGTCTCTAAGAGGTACCTTCTTCTTCCTTTCTTTATACAAATATTATTTGTATCCTGAGATTTGTATCAAACTTTTACGTAATTACCAGATTTTAATATTTTTATTGATCATCTTGGAAATAATTCAGAGACCACTTCGTTTTTTTTTTTTTTTTACAAGTAGTTACTAAAAGAAAAGAGAAAATAGTTTTATATTGATTGATATTTTCATATGATTATAGATTAATCTGCAGGCAATATATTTAATATCATAATTCTTGCCATCTCCTAAATGAAGAGTTTTCAAGACATGCAGTATTCGTTAACACAATATTTACTATGTGCCTGGTGCCATTCTATGTGCTTTTACATATGTTACCTCATTTCATCTTTACAATGACCTTCTGTATTAGTTGGCTTGGGATGTCGTAATAAAATACCACAGACTGGCTGGTTTAAACAACAGAAATTTATTTTCCCAAAGTTCTGGAGGCTGGAAGTCCAAGATCAGAGTGCCGCGTGGTTAGTCTGGTGAGGGCCCTCTTTCTGTCTTACCAGTAGCTGCCTTCTCACTGTGTGCTCATAAGACCTCTTCTTTATGTATGACGAGAGAGAGAGAGAGAGAGAGAGAGAGAGAGAGACAGAGACAGAGAGGGAGAGAGGGAGAGGGAAAGAGGAAGAAAAGATGAGAGAGAGAGGGAAAGAGATGTGTGCAGGAATGAGCACAAGTGCTTTCTGGCATCTCTTCTTATAATAATACTAATTTTATTGAATCAGGGACCCACCATTATGACTTTAACCTTATTTCATTAGAGGCCCCATTTCCAAATACAGTCACACAGAGGGTTTTAGAACTTCAACATAAAAATTTGTGGAGGACGCAAACCTTCAGTCCATAACCCCCTCCAAGTTAAGTTCTGTTACAACCATTCCCAGTTTACAGAAGAGGCAATTGAGACACTGGGGGTTTGATGATTTGCTGGGTGTTACCCACTAGCAAGCATTAGGGCTAAGATTCATACCCTGGCCATCTCACTCAGGCCTCTCTGCCCTTAACTGCAGCTCTCTCCTCTGCATTAGCCAGAGATCATGGAGAAAAGGTAAAAAGAGCAGATATATATTGTGATATGGATAAGAGATGAAAAAGGGGAACTTAGAAGATTCACATTTTCTGCTTAAAATCAAGTTATAAAGCCTGTGGAACTGCTCTGATCTAGAAAGAAATTGATCATGCTTTTGGAGTCTCTATGTGTTCTGTCTCAGTTGGTTAGTTTTAAATCAGCCTTCCTCATAAGGCAGGCTGCATTTGATTCCCAAGCCCACCTCACACTTAACTGAGTCAAAGTCTCTGGAAGGTGGCAGCCTGAGACTGTGCATTTTTAAAGAGTTCTCCAAATAATTTGTATGTATTCTAAGATTTAAAAATCACAACTCCTCAAAGAGGTATCCAGCTCAGGTTAGGAGGTATAATTGAAGATGATATAATTATATGTGGGTCAAGCACTGGCCCATGTGTAAACTCTTGCTCAAGGCAAAACTTTGATGTGCACCAAATCCTTTAAAAACAGCTCTCCAAGGAAAATACACCCTGCTTTTTAGGTAACCTATTCATACTGCTGGCATGTGTTCCTCATGTTTCAGCTCTCATTCATCTTAGACAGTTTTTCCAGTCCTGTGTTTTGTCACCATTCTTGATTGCCATCTTGATATGACTTTTTTCTGCCCAATTCCCCCACAACACCCGTTCCTGTCTCCCTGAAGCCCACTCACTTTACCATCTAACGTCTTTTCTTGTCTATTCCTGGATGCAGGTCATCACATAGTACTTTCTAACTTTGATATTGCTTATGGCCTAGAGAGTGGCAAGTCTATGGAGCCGCGTGACTTGGTTTGAGAGGCACTGACAGGCTGAGTGACTCAATGTTGTTTGAAAGTCTAGTTGCTATGGTGTGTCACTCAGGGGCGACTTACTTCGTATTGAGCACTTACCCCAGGATACACGCCAGAGAAAATTCCACAGTTTTGATTGGGAAACACTTCAGATTGATCTATAAGTTGTAGATAAACAAGTTCTTCAGGGCAGGATATGAAAGGCACATGCATGAATCCTCTTGTGTGTCTCTAGGTATTTGATAAAAGTTTACAGTTGTTTATTTTTCAATTTTCCCAAATGTTTATTAAACAAACATTTAATAGACACTCATCATAGTAAAAGTTCTGGAAAGAGAAAAAACCAATTCTATGTATTTCATTGCATCAACCTCTAAGTTTACTTGATCACAGAACCCATCTTGTCTGCGTAGTTGTTTTGATTTTCAGGGACCTAATGTTTTATGCCTGCATTTCAGAACTACTGCACTGCACTAGTGCATTTTGGTTCATTTCTTGAGGCTTAATTTCCAAAAGCTTTTTTTTTAAACAAAAAATTAAAAAAAAAAACACAAAGCACTTGCCTGGGGCAGAGAGTGTGGATTATCTCTGAACACTTCTAGAAAATTTTACAACAGAGATTTGAAAAGATAAAGTAGTAGAGAGTGCAGGACAAAGATTCACTAATCTGGGTCACATATGCTTTGAGATAAGAGGATATCCTGAAAGACTCAAAAGGCCTGGTACGGTGGCTTACGCCTGTGATCCCAGCACTTTGGGAGGCCGAGGTGGGCAGATCACGAGGTCAAGAGATTGAGAGCATCCTTGCTAACATGGTGAAACCCCGTCTCTACTAAAAATGCAAAAATTAGCTGAGCATGGTGGCGTGTGCCTATAGTCCCAGCTACTCAGGAAGCTGAGGCAGGAGAATCACTTGAACCCAGGAGGGGGAAGTTGCAGTGAGCCAAGATTGTGTCACTGTACTCCAGCCTTGTGACAAAATGAGACACTATCTAAAAAAAAAAAAAGAGAGAAAGAGAGGTAGGTAAGAGGGTATCATAAAAGAATTAGAATGGAAATTTTGGGTGTAACTGGGGTAGTTAGGGATGTCCTGAGTTAACTTCAATATATCTTTTTATTTTTGTTTTTATTTTATTGATTGAGACAGAGTCTCACTTTTTATTTTTGTTTTTATTTTGTTGATTGAGACAGAGTCTCACTTTGTCATCCAGGCTGGAGTGCAGTAGCGCAATCTTGGCTCACTGCAATCTACACACTCTCCTGGTTCAAACGATTCTCCTGCCTCAGACTCCCAAGTAGGTAGGTTTACAGGTGGCTGCCATCACCCCCAGCTATTTTTTTTGCATTTTTAGTAAAGATGAGGTTTCACCATGTTGGCCAGGCTGCCCTCGAACTCTTAACCTCAAGTGGTCTGTCCACCTAGGCCTCCCAAAGTGGTGGAATTGCAAGTGTGAGCCACCACGCCCTACTTCCAATATACTTTGGAGGGAACATGAGTGTAAGATGCAGAATAATGAAGATGATGATAAAGAAAAGATGGATGGGAAGGTGGGAGATTTGAAGGCAGATTTTATGTCCTTCACAGTATTTTTAGATGCCAGACCTGTCAGGAAGTTCGAGAATTGAAATGTATATATATATATTTGTGTGTGTGTGTGTGTGTGTGTGTGTGTGTACCTCTATGTATGTATCTGTTTGTCTATCATCTATCTAGCTACCTACCTCTCTCTCTATCAAGAGAACTTTACCTATCTAAAACTAATTATCTCAGGTCTCTAAAGTTAAGACCTCATATCAATGCCAAAAGAGAGTGCTCTTCAAAACTTTTTCAATTTATGATGTTCCTGAACAAGGAAGGCTTAACATCCTGCTGTGTATGAAGATAGGAGCACCACCATAAATTAGAACATGTGAAGCTTTTATGTTTACTTTGACTTTCAAGTCCATCATTTTTATTAGTGTTCTTAGAACCCCTTTCTCTGAAGACAGACTTTGCAACTTTCTGTAATGTTTTTAAAGAGAAAACCACTTTGATACATTGAAGGAAAGCAAGAGCAGAGAGCTTGAATTTTATCTGTTTTTTTATTTTTCCGTTAGCATAAATATAACGTACTAGCAAAATTCATGAGTGCCTTAGGTCATGACTGCAATGCTTGCGTCTTCTCAAGGAAGACGTCGGTTTTTTGAAGTAGGTATAAAAGTATGCATCAAGAACATTACCATGAATTTTAGCTTGAAGTTAGAAGCCATCCACAGAATATGTACATTTAGGCAAGAACACTCATTAAATAAACTTACATTCTGTCTAAAAGTTTCTTGTAAAACTGATCAATTGAAATTTCTCAATATTTGCATCTATGTCATAGCAATATATAGCCATATATGAAGGGCCAGGTGTAACCTGCATTTTCAGTTTGGCACATTGCACTTCTTTGATAAAGGAAAGGCTTATGGGCCTTTCCTCTTCCACTTGTACTCCTTTTCCACATCCCTTCTCATGTCCCCATACTGTCACTCTGTTCATCAAAGCCTGCCTGCAGGAAAGGAGCTTGCAGACGAATTCATAATAAGTATTAATAACTGATAAGGCTGAACACATTACAGGAAGATTTTATTATATTTTATTAATGTTAATCCCTAATACCAAGTGAATTAAGTTCTCTTTGTAAAATTTTATCCAACAGAAATGTTTAGGAAAAAGTAAAGCTGCAGTGGTTTGTGGAGCCAGCTGGATCAGCTTGCAAGAGTCAATTGGTAACATTTTAGGAATTTTTGTAAGCTGGGTGTTAAACAGGGCCACCATTATTAAACATTAAATTATATAAACTTTTAATTAAGTAGATCATATTGAAAATGATTATACTCAAAAATTATATCCTAATTATGTAACTAGATTTTAGTACTATTCATGCTCTTAAGTACATTTCTGTTTATTGTATTTGTGGGATATGTAATTGCACATCTTATCCCAACTCCACTCCAGTGACGTATTTTGAGCTTGAAATTGGTCATAGTAGATGTATTTACATTATGGAAATTAGCAAATACTACAAACAAGGGTATGGTTTATTGTTTTGCTGATTGGCAAGACTCGAGATAGTACTGGGGAAAGTGCTGTTAATAATGCAGATTAAACTTAAAAGTACAACATAACTATGTGCTTTACATTGTTTAATATCACAAAAATTGAGGAATTGCTCTCTTAGTATTTGAAAAGTATTATCCAGTTCAGTAAAAAAAGGTCACTCTTATCATTCCGACACATTTCCTTCATTTCACTCTCTTAGTGTTGTTTAAGGTAAGAAAAAATATCAACCAGCATTCATGGTAGAAATGCCCTTTTCATCAATTGCAACCAGGTTGGTGGCTACTGTGTTGGTTGCTTTTATGTGTCAAATAAGCTAGTCCATGGTACCCAGGTATTTGGTCAGACATTATTCTGGATATTTCTGTTAAGGTGTTTTTATGACATTAACATTGAAATCAGTGGACTGAGTAAATCAGATTACCCTTCATTATATGAATGGGCCTCATCCAATCAGTTGAAGGCCTTCCTAGAGAAAGACTGGCCTTCCTTATAATGCCTGCATCATCACTAGGCAAATGTAGTGTTTTGAATTAAGTGTAGTTTACTATATATCTCATTAGAGAGAATTAGACATAAAACTATGCATCAAGAATGTTTCCTCGAAGTTTAGCTTAAAATCACAAACCATGTGTACTTTTACATAAAAACTCTAATTAATACATTTGCATTCTATCTAAAAGTTAATGTAAAATTGAGCAATTGAAATTCTACCAGCTGACAGACTCTCTCCTTCTCTCTGTCTCTCTCTCTCTCTCTCTCTGTCTCTCTCTCTCTCTGTCTCATTGTCTCTCTCCCTCTCTCTCTCTCTCTCTCTCTCTCTCTCTCGATATTTATGTTTATCCTCTTGGTTCTGTTTCTCTGGAGAACCCTGACAAGTACTCATCCAAGAACTCAGCAAAAAACAAAAAAAAATTATGTGCAAATGAATTGGCTGTAGGGAATTTGTAATAAATAATATTGTATAGTTTATAATTATTTGTGAATTGTGTGCTATACATTCTTTATATCAGTAACATTTATCATAAACTTATATATGTATACATATGCACATTTTTCTTCTACAGGGCAGGATATGAAAAGCAAGTGCATGAATTCTCTTGTTTGTGTATATAAGATTTGGTAAAAGTTTAGAGCTGTTTATTTTTCACATTTTCCCAAATTTTTTAAAAATATATTTAATATAGAGAAAGAAAAGTTGTATATGTTATTCTTAACATTAATTGAAAGACGGATAAGAAATTTTTATTTTCTAAATACAGAACAGTTAATGTTAACTACAATGTATCTTTCAATGCAGAATTCCAAAAGTCGTTAGCTATGGTTCAGCTAACGACTCAATGTAACATTTTCACAAACAATGGCATTGGGATATTTATACTGCAAAGATGAGGTTAATATGTGAGTAACTGCAGGTGTTCAGTTTTCAAAGCCTCTGAAAACACTTGAACATTGAAACCTACATGGTTTGTTATCTTCTTAAGAGAGATATAGCTTGAGTGGATTCCATAGTTATTTGAAGTGTGTAGTTTGTTAATGTCCCAGCACTTGAAATTCAAGATTTAATAATCTCTCACCTGCCACATCATCAAATGCCCTTTCATAACTGGATGCTGTACCACTCAATTCAGTGGCAGCCATGGGATAATATGTTCTTAAGCCATGATATTAATAAAGAACCTGGCTCGCATGAGGAAAAAGAAAAAGAAAGTTCTTGAATCAACTTAATATGTTTTGCTCTTTCAAAAGGCAGGATAATGTTAACTTTATTTTAATTTATTCAGTTATTCATTTTTCAGCTTGCAGCATTTCAGAATGTAGAAAATAAAGTAAAAAGAAAAGTTATGCAAAATAGAAGGCCCTTTGTATGAAAAGTGCCTCCTTAATGTTCAGTTATTGATTTTTTTTTCGTGACTTGACTTTGCAATGAATATGATGGAAAGACAAAAATCAATATGAAATGAAATTTACATAAGGACTGTTCCATGTGATGCAGATTTTATACATTTCTGGAGTATAAGTTTGTTCTTGCAAAGTGGTTTTAAAAGAAGTACATGAAATCTGTGGCAGTAACAATGCTGGCAAATAAGCACTTTATTTCTAGAATGCTGGTAATGGAGTCCTGGTTTCTAATTGGAACTTTATAGCATTGACAGGTTTTAAATTGCGCTGATAGTTGGCGCACACTCCTTTATGCCTGGATTTTAAACTCATGCTTAGATTTAGTGCTACTTGCTATTTGTATGTGGCAACATGAGCAAAATATTTTTATTACTATTTCATTTTCAGAAGCACAAAAACCTAGGATGCAGGAGAGGATAAATAGCTGCCACCATTCCATATTTTCCATGTGAGAAATCTAACATAGAATGGTAAGTGTCAGGTCTGAAACTAAGGTTTCTGTATTCTGAGTTTCACCCCCAGCTACCCAGTCCACACCGTCATTGTTTTTCCACTATATCTCAACCAAGATTAAGAGAATAAATTAGCTTCTTTGAGTCTCCACATAATACCCACATTCACATTTGGCTATATCTGTTCAATTGTGACAACTTCAGATAGGACCAAAATTTTGACTGTCTTGGTCTCCTGCATCTATCAAGATGATCGTAATGGACGAAAACAGGAAATGAGTCATATCTGGATAATAAGTCAAAAAATGTGCTAGTGTCACTGCGAAAGATATTAGATAAGAATACAGACATGCAGACACACGCCTGCACACACATAAGGATGTTGTTTGTAATCGAAGAGCACTTTAGTTCTTTTCCACTCCTGTTCATCAGGAATTGGGATATGACTGTGTAGTGGAGTGGCAAGATTAAATGAATGAGCCCTGATGAATGATTCTGTTGTAATAGTATTTTCTCACAGTGGACAATGGAAATAAGAGTGGAATTTCAAGGCCGAGGGAAAATTCATAAATTGCTGTCCTAACTGGAGAAATGAGAGAATCTAAAAGAGGAAATCACAGCAACATGGGAACTTTTAAAAGTCAGCAACCAGTTTGTATCCCCATCTGAAAGGCAATCCCTTCTCAGACATCCAAGTGAAACAGGCTTAGCTTTAGGGGACATTCTGCCTTTAGAGACTGCCTATTTCCATTGTCAAACAATTACAATTTATATATATGTTAAAGCAAAACTCTGCCTTCCTATAACTTAAACTAAATTCTGTGATTCTAGAATAATTTTCTGGCTCTGGAGATAATCAGCAAATAATTTGTGCATTAATTGATTCATCCCCTCAGTCACAGAGTAAATATTTAATGAGTACCTATAATGTGTTAGGCATTGTGCCAGATGTTCAATGTATCTAACTTTTTCTTCTTCCATATGAAAGTCCTTCAAATATTGGAAGCCCTGCAGTCCCGAAGTTATTTGTTTTAGCATTCATTACTCAGACGGTATAATTCTGTGTTTTTCACTGTTCTGGTCTCTTTCATCTACTTGCATTCAATTGTAAGATGAAAAGAAGATGACCATTGGACATATTTAATTAAAGGAAAACATTTCTTATTTCATTAATTATGATATGGCTTCAGGAGAACACATAGTGTACATCACTTATTTGAGAAACTCAAAATCTGGTATTAGCACTTTGTGACCACCATTCTATTATATTGTTTTTTAAAATTTGCCTAATGTTGATTAACTTTAGAGGTTGATAAATTGTTTAGCACTTTTAGTTCAAAGTGTATAACTATGATGCTGTGCCCATTAATTTAGCTCAGAATTTCTGACCCTATATTCTTAATTAGAGAGACACCAGTCTAAATGTTTCCTTTTGTAAAAATCAGAACACTTGTCCAGCAATCGAATTCTCTTCCATTTCTCAAAAGAGTCCTTATTCAAAAAATCCATATTTTTAGTTGTTTAAATATTTTTAGTTGTTTAAATAAGGCAACTTATTTAAATAACAAGTTTCTAAACTTCTCAGCTATTGAGCATTATTTTATTTTTAGATTAATGCTATGTAGCCTCTAAAAAGAAAATATCTATGGTAATGAGAATTGGAGAGCTTGTATTGAAAATAAATCCTCACCTGGATTAAGTTTCACCTGTGTGTGCTGTGAACTACTGGGGAATGAACTGTTTTACATATGAAAATTCTGTTAGGTTTTAATAACTTCTTGGTGCCTATTTATTTTTATAGATATCTGTCCTGATGTGAAAATCACATGGACAGTAAACTTTTAGATGAATATTGTAAGCTTCTTATAACTTTTTTCAGTCTTCTTTTTGTTGGTTGCCTAGTTCTAGCGTTTCCCTGCATATAGATTTTGGTCAGTTTTGGGGAGGGGAAAGGGCAACCCACATTTTAGAATTACGTGTAACGGTTATAAAATATAGTGTCTGGCTAGGGGTTGATGGGACTCAATTTTCTCAGTGTATATGGATTGTGGTATTTACAAAGGAGTCTTGGTATCTCTATTGTTTTGTTCAGTAATATTTCTCATTTGTTTCCTTGTATATATATTGGATATAAGAGGTAGTTAGGAGGTAATTAGAGAACTAATATTTTAATGAATTGGCCTCTTCTTACTTTATTGAAAGATAAAGCATAATTTACTTTTTAGTTTTTAACATGGGGAAATTTACTGTGCTATCGTTAGGATGCACTCAGATTACTGTGAATTTCAGATGAAATACATGTAATTATTTTTGTAGCTAGTATATAACTTGAGAGGAGGTATAGCTTTATGGTTAAATATGAGGGCTCTGGAGTCAGATTACTTGTGGAGTAAGCTCAGGCAAGTTTAACTTACTTACGTTTCATTTTTTTATTCTGTTACTGGGGTCTGTAATAGTAACTACTTCATAGAGGTTTTTAAGGGATTACTTGAAAAACAGAACAAAACAAAACCCCAAACATTTAAATAGCCATGGTAATGTTAGCTACCTTATTACTATGAGGAAACAACTTATTGACTTCACTCACTCATTTTGCTTGTGAAATAAATTAAACAATGTAGATAATTCTGACAATTACAAATACTCTATGAATGGTTTGATGGTTTTGTTTGTATTAAAGTTGACATCTGTAACTTTTCGTTATAAGCTTTTGTTTTTTCAGGGTTGATGGATTGATTATAATACGATTTCTAAAGAAAGCCTTAGTTGCATTTAGCAGATGCATGGGATTTGTAGTGTCCATTCGTAGTGGAAAGACATATCCATATAAATCTGACCATAATTTGAAAGAATTTTGGCAAACCAGGTAACATATCAACTTTCAATATCAGGAATATTTAAAAATATGAATCACATTTTAATGGTTTAAATATAGAAATGCCTAGTATTAACTCTAGTTTTAGAAATTTAGAATTTTATTGTCAAAGGGTTTTCTTTTTTTTTTTTCAATTAAATTGAAGAAATGCATTGGCAATTATTTAGTCTATTAGGTAGATGATATCACTTGTGAAGATGGTCTGAAAGTAAGCAAAGGTCACCTTGTAACATTCCATCTGGCTGGCAGTTATGCCGGTGAGTCTTTGTTCTCTGTCCTGATTTCACTTCCATAGTTTGCTGGTATTAACAGCCATATTAAATTTCAAATCTTATGTATATATGTGTAGAATATCAGAAACAATTTGGAATTCACTATTTGTGTGACTTTAAATCATTTAGCTATTCTAAGCCTCAGTCTCCTCATCTGTAACAAAGAATCTATTATTATACCTCATTAATTTTATAGTAGAGATCATAGCTTTATAATCTATAGAGAATTGTATGTTTATAAGCTATCTTATGGAATTTGTATTATTCTGCAGAATTTATGGCCCATGAACTTATTTTTTGCTATAATAGAGTTTTAGGGTTGCAGTTATGGTAGAAAGAGAACAGGGATGGGATTACAAAGACCTGGATCATTCAGTGCAACTTTCTGTGGCTCCATTTCTTCATCAGTGTAATGAATGGACTGGACTCAATGATATCTAAAAATCCTTCCTAGCCCTAAATTTTAACTGCAATATAATTTCATGATATCATTTTTATTTTACAGGAATTGTTCCTGTGTAAAATCATGAAATGAAATAGTTTTGCTTTCCCTTCACATGTCATAAATGAAACTAGGAGATAATGTGTGAGATCCTTATATGTATTTGTAATATTATATATACATATAAAATATATGCACACACATGCTTATGTTTGGTTACATGTTTGAGTAAAATATTATAATTATAATATTTTATGTGTTTTATAACTGAAAAAATATAACTACAACTAAAAACGTGTTTATTTACTAGGATACAATATTTCAGTTACTTTTCATCCATAATGGATTTTTTTTTTTTTGATGCTTGAATTGCTTGTCCAAGTGACCATAGTTTCAATTATAGGTGCTACAGTGGATGTGCTTACATAAAGTACAAATTTTCTTCATTAGTATAATGCATATTTGTTAAATGAGTGAATAATTTGACCTGCAGTAAAAAGAAGAGAAATAAATTAGCTTATGTTTTTTTATACCCAATGATAAGTTTGAATACTATGTATAAATAATTTCTATTCAAGAAAGGACCTCAGGATTAAGTTCCAAATAAAAGGGCACTGGATCCAGAAACACTAGCAATATTTTTGAAATGTCCAAGGGCTATAAAACAAAGTGGATTTGACTAGAACTGTTTTCAATTTGCACTTGCCTCCTGGGTATCTGTTCAAACCTGCTTATAAATAGGTTCTGACTGATTTGTGAAGGGGGTTGGCTTTTGTTTCACAGCCGTGTGAGGCATTCATGTATAAGCCACACCACTTCCCTGTTTTGTTATACATTACACTACAAGTTGTCCTCTGTAATTTAAAAAAACAGTCATAAAGATGAAATGCAAACTAGTGTGTGTTGCTTTGGTTACGTCTGCTTATGAAATAGTTCTGAAATCATTACTCTGACTACATTATTGAGGGTGCGGGGACTTTTTTGATAAAATTCATTCTGCTCATAACATTTCTACATTATCTTTGAGTCTCCAACTGATCCCTTAGTTTTCTTCACTGATTCTTCTTTTTACTCTCCTCCAAGACCTGGCATTTCACATATTATTTATTTGTCTTAATTTGTTCAGGTTGTTATAACAAAGTACCATACACTAGATAGCTTATGTAAACAATATAAATTTATTTATGATAGTTCTGGAGGATGGGAAGTCCAGGATCAAGGTGCTGACAGATTCAGTGTCTGTTGAGGGCTCATTTTCTGGTTCATAGATGGTGCCTTCTCACTGTTTCCTCACATGGTGGAAGGGACTAGCTAGCTCTTTGTGGTCTCTTGTCTAAAAGCACGAATCGAATTCATGAGGGCTATAACCTTATGGTCTAATCACCTCTCGAAAGCCCACCTCCTAATATCATCACATTGTTGATTAGAGTTCAACATATGAATTTGGAAGGAGGGGGTCAGAAACATTGAATCATCCTTCATTCTTTCTGCTTTTTGCTCTGTTTCTCTCAGGTATACTAATGGTTATAACCACAACTCTATGAATCACCAGCTCCAAGTCTTTGTGGATGGATGTCCAGGAAAATATTTACAGTTTTCTTCTGGACTCTACTTCTTAAATAATCCAAATTGAGCTTTAAGAAGCCTGTCTTAAACTTAAGTCTTCAGTTCTCCAGATTCCTGCTGCAGTGCTGCTTTCCTTCTCCCTACCTTCCTCCCAACACTTTTTCATGTTCTCTCTAGAGATATTGCATAAGTTTTGCTCACCCTCATCTTTCTTAGAATAGTCATTGGTTTTTCCAGACTGTGTGAGTATTTTCTTTATCTAAATGAGTAGTCTTATGAAAGCTCTCCTTACCACTAGTTCATCTCTAGTCAGCATTTGGATGTGCACACCTAATCTTGTTAGAGTATTTGTAACCTTACTGCTTAAACAGTTTGTATGGCTACTTAGTCTTTAAAGTCATTCATAATCTGACCCAAATTAATTTTTGACATTCATTTTTCCTCTTTCTTGGACTTCTCATTTATCTTAATTTAGAAGATGCTGCTAAGTCTACCAAAGTCTACTTTATTATTCTTTCTGGGAACAAGGCAAGGCTTAGTATTCTTTGCAGTTAAGATATGGCAATATAATTAACTTGCTGGGAATGAAATCAGAGAAAAAGTGCTATGTTATACTTCTGGGGTTATAAGCTAAGACATTGGGTACATTTTCCCCTATTCTCTTCCTACTGGCTGGAATCTGAGGCAACCACTGTGGCCATGGAGAAGATGACAATAGGAGCAATTTAAATCCCTCAGTGACTAATGGGATTGAGCAGCCTCCATTGATGTTTAATCTTTACCTTGGTGTGATTTTATGGAAGTGACGCAGAATCTTTTTCTTTAAGCCACTAAGTGTTTTGTAGTCTCCTGCTCCTAACCAATATTTCTTAATTTTTCATATAAACATTCTGTTTTTTTCCTAGGAATCCATATCTTGGCAGAATGCTGATAGCCAAAAAGCCTCATGTTAGTCAACAAAACCTTCTCCAAGAATAGCAAATATCTTTTTGTAGATATTCTGCTTATCTTATATTTTGGCATTAGAAATAACATCTATTACCATGATAGGGGAATTAAAACTATAAGCTGGTTGCTGGATTGGTGGAATGTGAACAATGCCTCCATTTCTAGCTTATAAGATATAGCTTAAGTTGTTAGGTTATAATTTAAGTTGTTTTAACAGACCAAAAGAGAAAGTGGCTTAAACAAGAAAGGTGCTTATTTCTCAGTGACAGTCCCAAACAGTCTAATGCAGGGGGATAGAGCAACTGTATTCTACAAGATGCTTCTTCAGTCTTGTGGTTCTGCTATTCTTGGATGTATTCCCATTGTTCACATGGCAAACATGTGTTGTAATGCTACATTCCCTTTTCAGTAAATGAGAGGGGAGGAGGAAGTGGAGGGTCCAGCTCTTTGTATTAAGGTACTATGACCTATAACTTGCAGATGTTAACTTCTGTCCAAATCCCATTGTTTAGAACTTAATCTCTTTGTCAGACCTACCTACAACGAAGGCTGGGAAACATACTCATTAATTATTAATAAAGAGCCATGGGCCCATTTCAAGCTTGGTTTGTTTTATAACTAAAAGGAAAAGGAGGTAATGAATTTTGGGGAAACTACTGGTATCTGACATATCACACAGCTTGATAACATTTGCAAAATGACCTCCTCGATGTTTCCAAAATAGAAATTACTTTCTGTCTCCAAATATTCCTCTCTTATAGTTTCCTGATCTTGACAAACAGCAACCACATCTATCTAGTCAACTAATTAAATAAACCAAATATACCTCTTTATTCCTGATATCCACGTGTAATCTATTATATGTCCAGTTGATTCTATCTCATAAACCTCATGTACACTCTTTTCTTTTCCTCTCCACTGTATATATTCCAGTATAAACCATCAGCATCTTCTCTCTTCAACTATGGTAGCAGCCATTTAAGTGATGTTGGGCCTTTCATATTGTGTTCTTCTAATCAATCCTCCAAGACCATAGTGATCTTTCTGAAATTCAAGTACGATCATTTTATTCTTCTGCTAAAAATATCCTTTGGTGGTTTCCTCATTGTTTAGGAAATAAAGTCTAATATCCTTATCAAAGCATTTAAAGCCCTTCATAATCTTGCCCTTTATTCTAGGATATTTTCATCCTTTTCAGTTGAAATCAGTTTCTCAGCCCTCCTATTCTAGTTTTCTGACTGTGGCAGACTGGTAAAATCTCTGGTGACTTTGCTCCCAAATTTTTCTCTTCCCCGAAAGCCTTTATCTCCCGGGTGTCCCTGGCAGAAAACCACCTTTCAATGCCAGTCTTAACATTGTCACTCTTCCGACAACTTCTGACTCGTGTGTATCTAGGGTTGATCACCCACACACTGATGCCTACACTTTCCCTTATAGAGATAGTCATTCACAACCAGGTTGAGCATGTAGAGCATATGCGTACCATGGAGGCAGAAACAAAGTGAAGACAATAACAAAGACATGGAGTCAACCTAAGTGCCTGTCTACTACTGTGGTTTAGGTAAAGAAAATTTAGTACATAAACACCATGGAGTACTATGCAACCATGAAATGGTGTAGAATAATGTCCTGTAGTGGCAACATAAATGCAGCTGAAGGCTGTTATCCTAAGCCATTACTAATGCAGAAATGAACCAAATACTGCATGTTCTCGCTTAGAAGTGGGAGCTTAACGCTGAGTACATGTGGACATAAAGATGAGAACAGGAGACATTGGAACTACTAGAGGAAGGAACGTGAGATGAGGGCAAGGGCTGAAAAACTACCTATGGGGTACTATACTCACTACCTGGGTGATGGGATCACTTATACCCCAAACCTCAGCCTCACACAATATACCCAGGTGGCAAGCCTGTGCATATATCCCCTGTATCTAAAATAAAAGTTTAATTTAAGAAAAAATAAAGTGTGAAGATACTTTATGTCATATAGATAATGTAGACACTGGATTGTTTCTTTTACATTTATTTGATTATATATTTTTCACCTCTATTTGGATGAAAAGTCCTCAAGAGAAAATTCTGTTTCTTAGCGTATTTTCAACCTCAGAAGTTATCATGGTTTCTGGAATATAGTAGGTATGCAATTCATGCTTCTTTAAAGATCTAAGAATATTCTCTAAAATATTTCTAGTAAAAGAGTGAATTGTTTAACCACTTTGTAAAATCAATCTGGCAGTGTTTACTAAAGTAGAACATAGTCTACTGTGTGACCCAGTAATTTCATTTCTAGTCATATATCAGACATAAATGCATAACCATGTGTGCCCACAGTCATGGATGAAAATGTCCATGGCAATGTTGTTTATAGTAGCTGAAGAATGGGGAATAGAACACATTTCTATCAATATTATAATGAATAGATTGTAGTATATTAATGCAATAGAATTCTGTACACTTAAATGAACAAATTATAGCTTCATGAAATAACTTGGATAAATATCTCTTCCACTAAAGAAAAGCATCAACACTAAAAAAAACCCATACTATATGTTCCTATTTATGTTATGTTTTGTCCTATGTTAGAAATTAGGAATGTGGCTTCCTTGGGAGATGAAAGAGAGGGTAGTAAGCAGGAAGGAACATGAAGATCAGATTCTGATGTATTGACTATGTTTCATTTCTTGATTTGATTATTAGTTGCGTGTATACTTAGTGGTAAATAATTGAATTGTGTGTTCTGTACTTCAGCAAATAATCTTAAAAAGTTAGTGACTGCATGATTGATATGCTCAGTGAAAAAGGATCTAGAACAGGTCAGTTATAACTTGTTGCCGTGGCTTTTGGGATGGGTGTGCTAGGATAAGTACTCAACCTCCTGGAGCCTCTCCTCTGACATCTTCTTACAGAGGAGAAAGAAGATTTGTCTGTGATTTCCAAAGTTTATTCCAGATCTGGCATTCTATACAGAAATCAGAAAGAGATGAAATGACTCTGTTTATGTCTTTTTTTGAGACTTCCTTACACAGTAGCTCAGGTCAAATTAAAAGAAAAGAAAATCTAACTTTTTGCATGTTCATGCTTAAACCAAGTCAATGTGCTGAGACACTGATAATAGGCAGTGTAAATGATAAATCCATTATACAGTATTTACATTGCTATTACTTTGATTATACTGTAGATCAAATAAATTTTCTAGTTGGCATAGTGAAAGGGTGCACTCACCATACTATGTAGAGCAGACATCATGGTGTAGTTCTCAATCACGTTGTCTGAGATTTTACATTTGAGTATCCCTTATCTGAAATGCTAGGGACCAGAAGTATTTCAGATTTAAGATTGTTTGAGCTTTTGGAATGTTTGCATTATATTACCCAGTTGAGTATCCCTAATCCAAAAATCAGAAATCCGAAATATTCAGATGAGCATTTCCTTTGAACATCATGTTGCACTCAAAAAAGTTTAGATTTTCGAGCATTTTGGATTTCCAATTTTCAGAGGATGGGTACTCAACCTCTAGTGAGAATTTACCATAAATAGAAATCAGCAGCCTCAACAATTTCAGTCCATGAAACATTTAAAACCAAGACCAATGTACAACTCTTCAAAATAGAAATGAAAGTCCTGTAATGATGTCAGTCAGCAGTTAAATCATTCCCAAGTACCAGCTTATACTTTTAAATAAAATGCAAATTAATATTGTTTTACTGATAATTAAGGGCAAACTTTCAATTATTGGACTTTTTAAAAAAAAATCCATTTTCAGCCAGAATTATTTGTATATTTTATGGTGTCGATTTAACCAGAGTATGATTTGGTTTGAATTATTCAGATTACACAATTATTTAGTCTACTTTTCTCAACTTTGCTTTGTTCTTTATAGAATAACAGTAGCACTGATGATAGAACATATGACAGTCTTGCCTTTCTTGATTATACTGTATATGGAGTTATTATTCCTGACTCTTCTCCTGTAATCTAGAATATAACTTAAAGGAAAATGTTTTTGAAATTCTTGACAACTAGTGAGATAAAAAAATCACCTTTAAAGATGAAGTATGTATTTTGAATTCTACAAGCATTACTGCTGTGTTATCTTGTTTTGTACAACGTATATATTAGATACACAATTTAATAGTATAATAAATCTCTTGGAGTTATAGAGGAGAGAGGCATCTTCCTTAGACATGTGTTTGTAATAATTCTTCCTCGTCTTTGGTCAATAGGGAAATGTTTGTTGAAAGACTACTCTGCAGACATTTGGAAAGATACAGAGTAAGTTTAAGATGTACCTCCTTGTCCTTGAGGAGTCTCTAGTCAGGCACAGGTAAGACAGTGAAAAAACAACTAGAGAACTAAGCAGAAGAGTATACAATAACATGGGGAATGTGGAACAAGGTATACGAATAATAGAAATTCAGGAAGCAGGATGATTATTCTGGACAGTCATAATCTCAGGTGATTTCAAGAGGAAAATGAGCTCTTAAAAATAGCTAGCTGTATTTTGCCTGCGATGAAGCGGGGCAGGTATCAGGCAGTGCAAATACATGGAGTCGGTCAGAAGTCCTATTGATCTTTTCTTTATAGAGGCTCTCACAGATGTTCTTACCTTCTATCTCAGTAGGTGAGGTTACCTCTTAACTCACTGAGACCATCAAAGCTTTCTGGCCTGAGTTCCCACATCTGAAACAGTTCAATATTGCCTCCTCTTCTCATTTACATAGCTCTATAGTTTCCTGTGTTCTTCTCTCTCCCCTGCTGGTCTTTGAGGAAGCAGTATCAGTATTTAATTATTGATCCTTTTTTTTTTTTTAACCCTTTCTGACACTGTCCCTGAGTAACCTTTCCAGATTCTTCCATTTCTTACTCTCCACTGAAAAATATATGTCATACCCTTGAAAATTAAGAAATAAAAGTAAGTATTTGGCTTATTTATTTCTTATTATGATATTTGCTAGATTCTGCTTTATAGCTAACGGTGGAACTGTAAGTATATCCCCTACTCTAAACTCACTGAGGGTAGCACGTATGTTTTTATCCTTGTTTTCTCTCATTGTACCATGCACATAACAGGTAAGTAATACTGGATAAGTAAGAGACTAAACATTTATTCATGTTTCATCAATTGTTTTCTTTTTATCCTTTCTTCCATTCATTTATCTGTCCTTTGAATATTCAAAGGATTTTAGGTAGTCTATGAAAATAATATAAAAATTGAGGACAGTAAAAACATAAATACTTATTTTAAATGTTGTTTCATTTATCTTGAAAAGAAAATTCATTTGATCTACTAACCCTGCTCACCTCTCTTCTATTTTACCTCACTCTGCCCAACACAATGCACACCTTAAAAAGGAGTAGTACACTTGCAGCCTTCATTTTATCATCACCCACTCAATCTTGAAACTCTCTCTAGTTTGACAATATCTGAAAAGCTACTCTCCTGAAATTGCTTCCTCCAAGGTCACTGAAGAATATATACTTAAAAATTCAAAACACTTTTATCATTTTTCACTCTCTGCTCTGTGGCATACAACAGTATTCTACTCGTTTCTTAAATGCATCATCTTCCATATTACTCTCCCTGAGGGTTGCTATCATAGCTCTCTGCATAAGTTTGGCTGCTCCATCTGCGTCACAAGTACTGACTGCTCTTTTCCCCCTGCTTCCTAAGCTGTGGTAAGTGATTAAGGCTTAGGCATTTGTGGCTTGCCTTCTCTCTCTTCTCTTTCCTTCAGAGATTTTATTTAATTCCAGTGAGACCTTCAATATCCATGATGCAGCCAGATTTCCCTTTACTTCTCCTGCAGCGTCCAGTAGGTCAATGAAGAATTACTCTTTTCCATTTAAAAATCAACATGTGTAGAGTGGAGACTTTTGACCTTTCTCTCTTGATAGCATTGTTGTTAGCCAGTGACTGAGGTTTTAATGTTTGGACACTTTTTAAAAAAAATTCTCCCTTTCATTTTCCTTCCAGTTTGAGTCACCAGTGCTTTCATTAGATTTCCTTTTTCTCTATTTTCTTTCTCGTCTCTTCCCTTTGTTCCACTCTGGTGAAGGTTTTCATTCCTCACCGTCTCATATAAACATTTCCAACAGATCTCCCTACATATATTTTGCTTACTGCAATCAGGCTTCTATGAATTGAACTTCATGAAATGCCTTCCTCCTCAAAATACTTTAGTCTCTCTGTTACCAACATCAGCAGTTCTTAGCCCTGATCATCACAATTATCTGTCAGGGCCATCTACATAATTTGCAGAGCCCAGTGAAAAATGAAAATGTGGGACCCCTTGTTCAAATACAGGAGAAAGTGTTATTAAAGGAACTAGAATATTTTTATTTTTCTGATTTTTCCATGGCCTTTCACTCAACTTGTCATGATTTTTTATTTAAAATTTATATGTAATGTTTTGTTAAGAAAAATTTAAATTTTAAGTTGTTAACACATATTTTACTGTTCATCTCTATATTTTGCAGTGACCATTCTAAATGCAAATCAGACCATTTAACTTACTTGCATAAACACTGATATTATACCATATATATTTTGCAGCTTATACATACATATTTCTTTCTTGCCAGGACAGTGGAAATGTTGCACAAAACTATCTCAGCTGATTTTATTTAACTTTTTGCTTTGGTCTCATTTACCAACACTTTAACTTACCTTACAGATGAATAAAAAAGACTGAAAAGCAAAGAAACTATGGATTCCTTTGCCTTTCTTCTATGTTATTTTCAGTTGGCTAATACAGAAAAGTAGTGTGAGCGAGAAAGAATATGACAAGGTTCCTTGGTGATTTCTGTCAGAGAATGCCATTGCTTCCTTTCTATCCTCAAAGCAATTCCAGTTCAAGCAGAAAGGTTGGCCTCTCGGGGGCTGTCAGCACCCCCATTTACCCAGTCATAGGCATAGGCCTTACCTTGTACTAACTTTGAGTCCTGCTGAACTCACACGTATTTTGGGCCCTCTGGAATCCAGTTCTCATGGGCCACTTTGAACTCTACATGTGAATGGAGTGATAAGGAATGGCAGCAGACAAAAATTAGTCATAAAATTATTAAGAATGTCATGACAGCTACAGGAGAGTATTAAGGCAAGCATGGGGCTTTGGGAGACAGCACAGTCTGAATGCGCATGAAGCCACCACTGTTTCTGTGGATAATTTAAAAATAGTCTCCAGCCCCAGCCCCTATTAATCATAATCTCCAGGGAGGGGTCTAGACACATGTATCTGAAATCAACAACAACTACTGCAACAACAACTTCACAAGTGATTTTATGAACTTATATAAAAGTCTATAATCTCTTAGGTTAGCATTAGAAGATCTTTATAATCAATTCCTTAACCACTTGCTTAATTTTATCACACTACTCTCTACTTTGAGCCCTTGTCTGTGACTCCATAGAACAATTTGATGTCTCTGGTTATATTTTGTGTTTTGGTCCACCCTGTGATGCTCATGCCATTATCCTCAATTTCAGTGCTTTTTCTCTCCTTACTACTTATGGGAATTGTACTATCCTTTCTCTCAAACACATATCAAAGCCTAAGTCCTCTGTAAAACCTTCCCCCACTACTCCAGCCCACAGTGAATCCTCCTTTTCCTCAGTTTTTATAGAACCTAGGTTCTAGGCCGTTTATTTTATGCACACTATTCTGTAGTGTGCCATTATTTATTCTTTTATGTTCATGTTCTTTCTTCCTCACTAGACTCAGGGTTTCTTTAGTACCTGGTATTCTATTGAGGCTTAAAATGGCCATACTAGGATCTAAGAATTATGATAGTTCCTAGAAAATCTTAAGGAATAAATAACTCTAAAAAATAAGCTGGCTTCTATTTTATAGTTTGATTGGACCACAGAACATTTCATGAAGTTATTTACATTCAAAATTTATTTTTGCAGTCACTGTGACAGTGCTTTTACAATTATTTAAGTTCTGAAATTCAAATTAAATTAGTAAAATTTATCTGAAATGTGATGCCTTATCTGTGCTGTTACAAGTTTCTATAAAAGTTGTAAAATCTATTTTCTTTTCTTTTATTATTTTACTTTAAGTTCTGGGGTACATGTATAGATTTTGTTACTTAGGTATACACATGCCATGGTGGTTTGCTGCCTCCATCTCCCCATCACCTACATTAGGTATTTCTCCTGAGGTTATCCCTCCCCAGTCTCCCCACCCCCTGCTATCCCTCCCCTAGCCCTCCACCCCTCAACAGACCCCAGTGTGTGATGTTCCCCTCCCTGTGCCATGTGTTCTCATTGTTCAACACCCACTTATGAGTGAGAACATGCAGTGTTTGTTTTTCTCTTCTTGTGTCGGTTTGCTGAGAATGATGATTTCCAGCTTCATGTCCCTGCAAAGGACATGAACTCACCCTTTTTTATGGCTGCATAGTATTCCATGGTGTATATGGGTAACGTTTTCTTTATCCAGTCTATATTTGATGGACATTTGGGTTGGTTCCAAGTCTTTGCTTTCTACAATTTTTTTTCTTTCCAAATGACAATTGAGTAGTTTTCCTAAAAGACAGATTTTTCAAACAAAATTAAGAAACTCTCTTCAATGAATAAAACAGTAACTTTATCAGACTCACATCTGTAAACTTAATTTGGAGCCAGAAAGAACAGATATAATTGAAATGTGTATATATATATATATATATATATATATATAATACATATATATTTAATCTTCTTGTTTTTGGGTGAAAACAAGTGGCAATATAGAATGACCTTATACAAACATGTCTTTGTTGGGGAGGTGTGAAATTATGAGGTAGTATCCAAATGTTCAGCTTACGATGTCTGTCATGAAAGCCATTAATTTATTTAGTGAAAGCCATTAATTTATAAAGTGAAATTCGAAAGTAATGTGTTTCTCTCAAACATACCAACATGCATGCATGTGATATTCTTACAATACATTAATTAAAATCATCACATGTTTTGATGAACTCTCAGTATATCTAGATAATTTATAAGGCCCCATTCCAGCTTCAAATGTTTTTTTATTACTTTTTGAATGTGTTAAATGTAGGAGTACATTTGATTTAGTCTTAGTGCCAATGGAAATCTTACTAAATGTTATTAGAAAAAGTATTTCTTTAAAAAGATAAATATGTTCCAATACTATATAAAATTTTAGAAAAATAAATTATATCATTTTATGTCAATTATCTAATGTCATTTAATCATAAAAGGTCTTAAAGTCCTAACAGAATTAACACAAGATTGTCGTCTAACTCAAATATTAAAATTTAATTTTCCAACCATGCAAACTCTGCTACATTTATATTAATAATCATAAAAGTATTCTAGAAGGTCTTTTGTGCTTTTCTCTTAGGCCATTTAAGGAGACTGGTGAATAGCCATACTTGCCATGGCTATTCTTTTGTTCACTCTTTCTTTAGGGAAAAAAATAGACAAGAAACAGAATAAAATGAAATACATCCTTGCCATGGTGTTTCATGACACTTCTGCACTTGAACATCTGGAAAGCCTAGTGTGACAGGGACAACCAAATTGACAAAGCTGCTGACTGCATCCACTAGTACAAAAAAATATGGGCACTAAAAGCACCACTTTAATTCTAAAAAACTCAATACAGTGTCTCTTCATTTTGGCCTTGAAGATAGAAAGAGAAACCACATTTATTTTGAAGATGCATTCTGAGCATTGTGCATCACACACATTGGAAAACAACAGCTCCAAAGAAAGGAACATGCATTATAGGAAAAGAGAAGAGAGCAGCTGCGGAACTGGGTCTAATTGCAGACCCTGGATGGGTTTGATAATCAAATGACTATTCTGCATAAACTAGAAGTAAAATGGCAAAACATTAATTACTCCTATTATTGCTTTTATATATTGAGATGTGGGACAAAATGCATAAAACATTTTAAGAACAGAAAGCTAAAGGAAAAGAAAAATTTCTGCATGGAATTATCTGCAGTGGCGATGAAAGATGCCACAGGAAGAAAGCAGTCCTAAAATAAAATGCTGACAGGGATAAAACAAAAGCTATATATCTATAATATGCTATAATTTAAAGAAGATACAAAATGAAGAGGAGTAATAATGTAAAGATAATGTATTAAATGTTTAAATGAAGACAGAATTTACACTGAAATATTTTGGTTAATTGGCAGAAACTAAACAAGACTTTTGGTGTTAGGGCTGATTATGCTAAAGTGTTATTTGTGTGACACTAAGTTTTGTAATTTACTTCCACAAATTGCATCAGCGATTTATGGAACTATGATCTAATGAACAAAAGTCAGGATACCAAAATGACTTAATGTTACAGTACATGGTATTCAATACTGTTATTCTAGTGGGAATACTCTTGGTCTGAACTGATCCAGCAGTTTTTCTGAAATGTAAACCTCTCCAATAAAAATGAGCATTCATTACTCACATCTGGCCACAAGTAAAAACTGAAACCTAATTATTCCCTGTTAAGTTCTAGAGAAAAAGCAGTTAGGTCTGTGACTACTGTACACTGTTACCCTTAAAAAAATAACAGGCAGCTCCATATATCAAGGAGCAGCAAACCACCACCACCACCACAAAATGTTTTGCTGTTCTGCTATTAGGTTTTTGGAAATGTGTGCCATTAAGGATGTTTTAACATAGTAGATAGATCAACCTTAGGAAACGTCAAGTCTAGTCTCTGCCTCATACCTCAGGAATCACCTCTTCTACTCTGGAAAGTTAAAACCATACTTTGAGTTAGAATAAATTTATCACTAAATTCAATTTAACTCTCATTGGATCTGTCTTGATTTCTAGAAAAGATTTTGATTTGTTCAGGACTTCTCTAACAAGCAAAATTGGAAATAGACTCCATCCAGGTACCACTATGGCAAGTACGGTCATCTTCCATTTACTCTTCTAATTAAATTTGAATGCTTTCTTTTCAAAACTTGAGATTGAGAACATGCATTGACACTTATTTATTCTAGTTTATATAATAAAAACACTGAGAATGCACCACTGCATGTGAAAACAAGAATGACATTTTCTATAAATTGCTTCATCATTAAGGATCAATAAATATGTGGTGGTATCTTAAATTCCACATTAAGGACTCAACCATTTATGAAAAATAATAGTAAACAGCTTCATTTCTCTGAGCCATTGACTACATAGCTAGAGATGGCCTGAAGTGGTAAACTCTGCTAATTCCTGACTTGATGCCCATTATCCCTGCACTCATTCATAATAGAGCCTTATTTGTTTGGGGTATCAATGTGACAGCACAGCAATGATTTGTTATCTTTCTCAATTAATTTTGACAGTCCTTTTCCTCAATTTAACAGCCTTCTTCATAGCTGTAGATGGGCATGTGATCCCTTCTGGCTGCTGCAAGAGTTCTTAAAGAGTGTTTGTTTTCATTATGAATGGGATCAGATGTAGCCAGCAGTGTCCTTTCAGCTCCCTTCCTCCTCTTGGGCCTTGAACATGAATCTGATGCACACAGCTTCATGAGGAAACAAACACACAAAAAGGTCAAGAGAATCCCCAAAATCTCAGTCCTGATATGTTTGAGTTGCCGAACCGCTAATAGCAGCCACTTACCTCCATCCAGTCTTCTTTGGTGAGAAAAATGAAACTTTTTGTTTAAGCTACTATTAGCTGAAGTTTCTGTCACTTGCAGCCTAATGCAAAAGATTTCATGGCTTAGACTTGAATAAGCTCATTTTAAACACTAGGGTAAGCGATTTTAGAAAGGGATGAGTAAATGCCATGAAATCATACTCAAAAAGTTATTTTGACTTCTTAGAAGTTTATTTGAACACTTCATGTTTCACTCTGGTCATCTTTACAATTTCTCAGTCAAGTGACCAGAGCGAGAACAATCTGCAATTGCCATGAAACAGAACTCATTACAGAATTCATATATATATTTTAAGAACTGCCCCTGTGATGAGTCTGCCTTAGGGAAAAATATATATATTATAAATAAATATAAAATAAATTATTATATAATATATATTATATATATTTTTTTCCCTAAGGCAGACTCGGAGAATGGCCAGCATTTATTGACTATTGCAGTCCTACATGATACCAAGAAGATGGGAGAGAGTCTATCTATAGAATCATGGAAAGTTAGGCTGGTAGTTGTCTTAACCCAGACAGACTCTGTTGAATATATTAGGAATTACGCAGTATATGCTTGTGAAGGAACAGTAGACATTGCTATGCAGAACTTAACCATATGATAGTGGGTTGGTTCTTAAGGAAAAGTCATTAATCTTGCCTAAAATATTCAAAAAGCGTGGTAAAGTTCCAGCCCTATCTGTCAGGAAATAAAATTTTGGTGACTAAGATAAGGCAAAAGGAGGTTTTAAGAATCAGGCAATGGGCCAGATGTAGTGGCTCATGCCTGTAATCCCAGCACTTTGGAAGGCCGAGGCAGGTAGATCATGAGGTCGAGAGATTGAGACCATCCTGGCCAACATGGTGAAACCCAGTCTTTACATAAAAATACAAAAATTAGCACATACCTGTAGTCCCAGATACTCAGGAGGCTGAGGCAGGATAATCGCTTGAACCCAGGAGGCGGAGGTTGCAGTGAGCTGGGGTCGCCCCACTGCACTCCAGCCTGGCAATAGAGTGAGAAGCAAGACTCCGTCTCTAATTAAAAAAAAAACAAAAAAAAACAAAAAAAGAATCAGGCAATGATTCAGGAGACATTATAGCTGTAGTTGATTTTCAGAACAGATTACCAATCAGGCTTTAGAAGTATAAGTAAAAGGATCTAGAAAATGGAAACAAGAGTTGGAAAGGATCTAGACAGGATTTTAAGACCAACCAAGAGGCTTGGGGTTCTGAATAAGTCTCTAATTTTAATGAAGTCATAGATTGTCAATCAGGGAACAGAACTGAAGCCCACAAATAAAGATAACTGCAGCGACTGGTGCAGGTGGCACTTAGCACACAGGGGCTCAGTGTTCGACAGACATACCAGGTGCTTGTGTATGCAGGCAAACTAGTTCCTTACCCTGTACACTCTTCAAGGTGAGATTTGTAACACTAGTGGACCCATTTCCATATCCTCATAAACCATTTACTCTGAGAAGTACATTCCACAAAACCGAGATGCTAACTAGCAATATTTATGGTAGTTTCTGCTTAAGCTGGTGACTTTCATTCATTGTAAAATATGTGTT
Source organism: Cacajao melanocephalus (assembly GCA_963573385.1). NCBI lineage: Eukaryota > Metazoa > Chordata > Mammalia > Primates > Pitheciidae > Cacajao > Cacajao melanocephalus. Next base: position 91,810 of record CAUYLG010019927.1, read on the forward strand.
ATGGATAGATACGTATGTATGTCCAGCAATACATAAATTATAAATGAAGAAAAAATCATATGGCTAGTAGATTACTGGAAGTAATGCACTCTGATATTTTCTATCATATTCAAGGTTTTACTATTACTGAAAACAAAAAAAAAATCTGTGATTCACAAAATTATTTGACCCATTATTAAATTGCTCAGAACCTAGAGTTTGAAAACTCTGGCTTAGTTCCTATGAAGATGCATTCTTCATACCCAATTATGCTATTCCATTTCCAGTTTTTCAAGTCATGATTCATCCTGCTACAGTTTGTTTTTTCAGTTATTGTTGAAGTGTGTGTTGTCCCAGCCCAGTCATCCAGGTTCCAGTGAAGTCAGTGGTGCTCTCCATAATGTCAGAAGGCTTCTACCAATCCTAAACTCCTTGAAGACTGTTACTTAATTTTTAGTCAACCATTTGCAAGAAGAAACCTGGAGGTTTCCTAACATAGGCATGCTGAAACCCAGTGACAGGCAGTTTCTTTGTTTCCTGATAGTAGGTCTAGCCTCTATTTGTCAGTAATTATGGGCCCAGACTGCTTAATTATAAGGGACATAACAGTGAGAGAAGCATACATTAAAAAATTATTTGACCCAGGATAAGGATGTGGAATGCTGTTGGCTAAGAGTATTAGCAATCTGCTGTTCATGAGACAAAGTTCCAGTTTAGTCGGCCAGGCTAAACACCATTGGCTAAAATCATGCAAAACGCTGAAAGCACACACATACACAAAAATCACATAAGCCATGCTCTGAATGTACTATTCTTCTATGTAGTACACACACACACACACACACACACACACACACACACACACACACAGAGTCATGCATCACTTAATGACAGGGATTGAGAAATGTGTTGTTAATGATTTTATCATTGTATGAACATCTTAGAGAGTACTTATACAAACCTAGATGGTATAGCCTACTACACATCTAGGGCATATGATATAGCATTTTGCTCCAGGCTAACAAACCTGTATAGCATGTTACTATATTGTCAGCGCTTGTAACACAAAGGTAAGTATTTAAGTATCTAAACATATCTGAACACAGAAAAGGTACAGGTAAACATGTGATACAAAAGATTAAAAATAGCACATCTATATAGAGCATTTACCATGAATGGAGCTGGAAGTTGCTTTGAGTGAGTCAGTGAGTGGTGAGTGAATGCGAAGGCCTAGGACGTTACTGTACAGTAGGATTTTATAAATACTGTACACTTAGGATGCACCAAATTTATTTAAAATACTTTTCATTCTTCAATAATAAATTAACCTTAGCTTACTGTAATATTTTTACCTTATAAACTTGTTCATTTTTTAACTTTTGATTCTTTTGCAATAATGTTTAACTTAAAATACCCATTGTATAGCTATACCAAACGTTTATTTCTTTATGTCCTTATTTTGTGAGCTTTTTGCTATTTTTAAATTTAAATTTGTTTTGCTTTTTAAACTTTTTTTTGTTAAATACAAAAACACAAACACACACATTAGCCTAAGCTTGTTCAAGGTCAGGGCCACCAATATTACCATCCTCCACCTCTACATCTTATGCCACTGGAAGGTCTTCAGGGGCAGTAACATGCATGGGGCTGTCGTCTGCCCTGATAACATTGCCTTCTGGTATTCTTCCTGAAGGACCACTTGATGCTGTTTTATACTTATTTTTTTTATTAGTAGAAGGTGTACACTCTAAAATTACAATAAATTATATTGGAGTAAATATGTAAACCAGTCACATAGTCATTTATTATCATTATCAAGCATTATATACTGTACATAATTGTATGTATTGTATTTTTATCCCATGGCAGCACAGTAGGTTTGTTTACCCCAGTATTAGCACAAACACATGAGTAATGTCTCGCACTACTGTGTTATGATGGTGTTGATAGAAATTTTTCCGCCCCATTATAATCTTATGGGATCGCCATGATATATAGAAGTCGTTGACTTAAACATCGTTTTGTAGTGCACGACTATGTATATAAACATATAAAGTAGTTTTTAAGAAGGTATTTCAAACACAAATACTATAATCAGAACAGCAGCATCGAGCAGAACACTTAGTTCATCTGCCCTGCTGTCACATGCGTAGCTTCCAGGAATAGCACCTCCAAGCATTTGTTGCTGTGCTTCACAGTTCAGAAAGAAATCTGGACAAAAGAAGTGTGAGAAATTCCCCATGATTGGCTTTTGTATCTATGGCATGCATTCTTCCCTTTCCTGTCATACTGTAGGCTTGCACCCATAAATTGTTGCTATGTGCCACCTTTTCTTTCCCCAGTCCCTTCTCTGCAGATTGTATCCTTGGACTTCAGTTTCAGTTTGACTTGACTTTATACTCTGTGGTTCTGCAAAACACTCCCAAAGCATCAGAAATAGCTATAAAATAGCTAATAGGTAGCACTATAAAGATACAGCATTATAGAATAGCTAGTTGACTTTTGCTAACATCATCATTTTATGTGTGTGTCTAAAATTAGATCACTGATTTTTATTTTATTTTATTTTATTTTATTTTTTTGAGATGGAGTCTCGCTCTGTTGCCAGGCTGGAGTGCAGTGGCGAGATCTTGGCTCACTGCAACCTCCGCCTCCCTGATTCAAGTGATTCTCCTGCCTCAGCCTTCAGAGTAGCTGGGACTACAGGCATGTGTCACCATGCCCAGCTAATTTTTCTATGTTTTTAGTAGAGACGGGGTTTCACCATGTTGGCCAGGATGGTCTCAATCTCTTGACCTTGTGATCCATGCACTTCGGCCTCCCAAAGTCCTGGAATTACAGGCGTGAGCCACTGCGCCCGGCCCACTTTATTTTTTACATATTGCTGATGAGTCCTAAGAACAGTTATCACAATGGTTTCACAGTCTAAAATTTATTACTGAGAAGCACAGGAGAAATTATTTTTTCATTTATGAAATGGAATGAAAATTGAGCATATTGGAACAAAATGTTCATTTACATTTTAAGTCAGCAGAATAGGAATAATCAAACTAATGACTAATACTAATAGAATAATACATAATACTGAGATTTATTAATTAAATAAAAGAGTTAAAGAGTTTTCCTGCATATCTTTCTAGACATTGAAGAATTTCTTTAAGAGCAGGATAAAATTAAAATAAATGTTTTTTTTGAAATTGTCTCTGGAGTAAAGTTCTGCATTATACTAATGAGATACTGTTGGAGATTTTATATTCTTAAGTTATATTCATTGATTTTTACTTTGACACAAGACTGAATTTTACCCTGGAGCTCAGTATTATTTTCTGCCATGTGTTAATTTCTTGCATGAATGCCTTATTTACCTTCATTTAGACTGTGCTGCAGGTGGAATGCAAGCAGTACTTATTGCCGATATTTTTGTTGGCCAAAGCTGAAGGACAGCTCAGGGTCTTGAATAGCTCCAGGGTTTCATGACTGTGAAGGCGATTTCAAGGTGTGACTTGTCATCATGGAAGAATGGCTTCTTAAGCATAATCCTGTGAGCCATGATTTAAATTAATAAACCTTCTCAATAGCTTCGCAACAGTTGGAATCTGTTTTAAAGGCCTCACTTTTAATTTAAGATTTCTTTGTAACCACAACTCAGTTCATTCCTGTAGGAGTGCTTATTTATGTAATAATTGAGTCAAGTACTCTTACTAAACGATTATTAGGTTTTAGCTGCTGTGTTATAAGCTATATTTTCTCTCTTAAAGCAGTCAATTTATAGCATATTATTCAATCCTATGTGCATTACAAAACTTACGGCCATAAAATTTACAGCATGGTCTGTTTTAATTCAAATGCACTTACATTGATAGTTTTAATAATTACACGTTTCTATCAAGGGTAGTTGGAAAGGAATGCAGTTGACAAACTATTATAATAGGTTAACAGCCACTGGGCTTATAAAAGAACCTATGGTTATCTCTGAGCTATAATTGGTAAGTGTGTACAATGCAACTAGATCTTTCTAAGGTGCTTATCACCTATTAAATATGCCTGTTATTTTTTCCCTTAAATACTTGAATATTGGGGCAGATATATACAGCTTGTTTTCATCCTAAATAGTAAATCACTGCTTCAAAAGACTTTTCTTGTGACTTGCATTATTATATGAGTCCTTTAGGAAAACTGTCATTGCAAAGATATGATAAAATTATCTTTAAGATTCTTAGTATTCTCCTAGAGAATTCTCCTAGATTCCTTGTCCACTTGTGGAAAGGGGACATTGCTTTGGTGTAGGTAGTCTTGGATTCAGTTCCTGAGTATGCTTCTTAAAAGCAGCCTCAGTCAGTCTTCCAGCTTTTAAAATAGAAATAAGTACCCATGTCCCTGGGTTGTTGGAAAGATTTTAGGAGATAACATATGAAGTATCTGACTCATAGTACACTATACTGTTGGTCTTTTTCTATGAAAAGTCACTATGAGCCTAATAGTTATTTCCACTTCATTGAAAATAGACTTTAATGTATACTCAACCTCCTTGGGTATTCCTTTGTTTTAGGTGTTCAGCTGAACTGCTGGAAGAGCAATTTTGAGATATTTTATAAGGGTCAGAACGCTTTAGCATAGTAATACCATTTTAATTTATTTGTTGAATTCTTAGTGATATTGTAATAATATTAACCAAACAAACACAAACACTCTGTTCACAGAGCTGTGTTATTGGTCCTCACAGAATTTAAGTATTTACGAATCATATATCCTTGAGTGACTTTTTAGATAAATATTATTTGCAGGCATTAATTGATTCCAAAGGGAGTCTTTGATGTTCTGTCTGTAGTCCTAGGGGATAACTCTGGTTTCTTTAAAAGATTGCTGAACCTAAAGAAAAGAAAAAAGACAAGTCAGCCCTTTATTCTTCTTAAATATTGCACCTTCCCCTTGTTTTTCACTTCTGGGATGTCTTTCTCAGTTTCTGATGCAAGCAGCAAAATGAGACAGCCTCGTCTTCAGCCTTCATTCCAGTTCTGCTATCCCACCCTGGTAGGATTTAGGATGAAAATCGCTTCTTCAAATAGCAGATCCTGTGGTTTAGACTACGAAGATTGTAAGATTCCCACTTTAACCCCAATCAGACTTTAGATTTAGTCTCACTTTCTGAAAGGAATCCCTAAACCATCTTTCCTTTTGACCCCCTCGTTTGTCTTTTGGTACCCTATCCCCACCTCCTGTGTAGGCTTCTGTTTTGGTCCCTAATGCCTCAACTCATTCAGGAAGTTGCCTGGAATCATGTGCTCATGTTGGGAAATCCTTACTGACCAGCCCTCCTTGGGCTAATATCATCCAGATAATTGTAGCCTTATTCCACATCCTGTGTTTACTGATGCCTAAAAAAAAAAAAAAACCAAACAAACCTACACCTACCCTATCTCTACTCAGTGACAAACACCGATAAGGAAAAATAGAAAACCTGAGAAATCCATCTCTTGTTTAATAAGAGAGTTTACACTGGGATCAAGAAAAAGGATGCAGCAATGACCTGGACTTGCTGTTTTTCAGTAGCAACTTCTCAGGATTATCTACCATACCTTGTTATTTTGAAAACACTTTCACTGAACTCCTTAGGTTAAGGTCATAGCTCTTGATTTGGATAGCATTTCGCCTTACCCTTTTGGGATTTGATATCTTATTTAAGGGATGAGAGCAGTATTGAATGTGTTTTAGAAACCCTTACCTCTTACCCACCCCTAACACACATGCACACACAGATATATGTAGATTTTATGTGTGGAAACTTAAAGATACAGAAATAATATTTTGTATATTTGCACAAGGTTAGAAAGGGAAAAATAGAGGTGGTTCATAAATGGAAGCTATCATTAATGCTGAATATAATAAGGCACTCACATTGAACTCTAATATTTTCTTCTTTTACTTATTAGTAATGGCATTTATGACAATATTTTAAATGTAACACAGTGTAGAACTTTGTCATCAGTATCTGCAAGTTCCTGTTTCTGGGTTTACCAAGGCCTCTAAGAAGTCAAGATTGGTCCAACTACTTCCATGGTTAAGGTTCCAGTGCATTAGAAAATGAAGAAATGTTTAATATTCTTTTATTTTTTTTTAGCCAGAGTCTTGTTCTGTTGCCAGGCTGGAGTGCAGTAGCATGATCTTGGCTCACTGCAACTTCCACCTCCCGGGTTCAAGCAATTCTCATCCCTCAGCTTCCCGAGTAGCTGGGACTACAGGCATGTGCCACCATTGCCACCATGCCTAGCTAATTTTTGTATTTTTAGTGGAGACAGGGTTTCACTATGGTGGCCAGGAGGGTCTCGATCTCTTGACGTTGTGATCTGCCTGCCTTGGCCTCCCAAAGTTCTGGGATTACAGGCATGAGCCACTGCACCTGGCCAGAAATGTCTAATATTCTTATGAAGGATGTGGTATGTTAAGAACTTTAATGTGAGCACCTCTTTCAATTAGTCATGTCAGTGCATCTGTGACTGTATGGTAAAATTCAGATAGAGACAACATCAAAGGTTAATCCTGAGGGCCTTTAAGAAGGTGAGATCCAGGCTGCATTGCCCTCTAAGTCCCTCAGAATTAGCCTTGGCACCTTCCCCTCAATAATTGAGTGACTATGAACATGTACTCTGTGGTCCCAGCAGGTGTTTCTTAAATCTGGCTGTAATGCTGAAGTCAGCTTGGCAGCTTCACCAGGCCCACTGTCACTTGGCACATCCTGCTTTAATGTGTGAAGCTGACTCACTCCTTTCTCCTTTTTGTGTTTTAGCAAGCAGAACTTCATGACTTATGTTGCCATGAGTTACCCTTGCAAGTGCACCATTTACTACATAACAACTGAATTTCTGAGAAATTCATCAATTGTGTCAAATTGCAACATTCAATCAGATATAATTCAAGTGAGATTAAATCATATTTAGAATGTTTAACCCCAATTCCTGTTGAGTAAGACATGGAGAAATCCACTATGGATGACTGAACCTTCAGCACAATTTCACCCTTAAATTATTAGACTGTAATTGATGGTAACATCATTTCCTTAAACTGAATGTTTTCCTTATGTCAATATCAAGTTCATTCCATTTTTATTATGGCATTGGAGAATAATGTATAATTAGCAACAGTTATTTGAAAATCTGTAACCACCTGTATAGTCTTATTTGCATAATGAAAAGGGAGGGTTATCAGCTGCACAACAATGTTGCTCTATTCTTCTAGGTTAATGAGGAATTTAGTTGGTGAACAGAGTAAAGCATTTTTCTTAAAATTAAAAAGAACCTTACATTTAAGTAATGATTTTAAGAATGAATGCCTTCAGTTTAGGTGGCACACATCATTAATTTGTCTGAAATTGTTTTGTATATTTGTTCCTTAAAAGTTGCCTATATAAAATGCCACTAAAAAAGTATTTATTTGAAGTAATACGCTCCAATATGCATGATGAGGTAGATGTGGTTTAACTGAAATTTATACTTTGATTTTTAAATCTAATTTTACGTGGAGCTTCAAAACTCTCACTGTGTTAATGAAATTATCACCATGGAAATTTTACAATATGTTTCCCTTAAGGAAACTGAAGTCTTTTCACCATTTTCAGATGATATGCTTTTTAAAAAAATCAACTGTCAGATTATGTTGGATGATTATGTCATTGATTGTTTTATACAAAGGAAAAACAACTGAAATTGAGGAGGCCAACCTGCCGATTTGCTGTTAGCTCTACAGAACAAGGTCTGATGTTGTAATACCATGATAGAGTAAAACCTATAAATTCTGTAAGCCTAATTGTTTAGATTTCTAAGGTTGATTTCCTTTTTTTCCCTCTGCCTTCTTATTTTGGAAACTGTAAAAGTTTAAGACAGCTGCACCACTGCCCTGTGTATCCAAAAGAGAGTTTTCTGCCACATGGGTACCTATGGTGACAGTGGAGCAGACATCAGCTAGAGTCATCAATCAAGGTCATTGATTGGCAGTCCCTCCCTACTGGGAAAATGATCATTCAAGGACCAACCTTGGAGGTTCTAATTGTTGTTATACCTGGGAAGGAAGACCTTTCCTGCTGGAGTCTTTACTGAGCTCTTGTATATCTGATTTCTCCAAGCTTAGCTTCCTACACTCAGGAACAGGATGGGAGTCGTACTGTGGGAGTCATCTTTCTTCTGTGGGAACCACAGTGCCTTTACGGATTGATGTGAAAAAAGATAAATGGCTGCATAATGCAGTTATTCTAGCCCTTTGTCTTCAGATCAGGGCTGTGGTCTAGGAAGCTTGTTATCACTAATAGATATCAAAGTTTACACAATGCTTGGACTGTTTCTGGATCTGACTATGACCCCATACAGCTTAACCAGAACATATGTTTGCTTGTTTTTCCACAAAAAGCCAGGCTATGTGAAAAGAAGTTAGGGAGAGAGAAAATGGCAATTCTAATATTATATTTGTTTAAAATTAACTTGTATTCATTCATCTCAAAGTCTCTATGTTCTTTCTTTTTCTTCTGTCCACTCCCCTGTACTGTATACCACCAGAATATTATTTAGATCCTGTGTTCCAGAAAGCTTTGATCCAAATCCCTGTTAGGGCTTTAAAAGCATCTGTCTGGAACTGCCTACTCTTTTTAGCCATAGCCAGAGAACCACAGACATGGGTTTTAAAGGCTTTGTGCTTTAAAGTTTGTTTTTATTGATACAAATATTTGCACCTATTTACGGGGTACAGGTGATAATTTGTCACATGCATAGATTGTGCAGTGATTAGGTCATGGTGCTTTGGGTCTCTATCATCTTGAATATTTACCATTTCTATATGCTGGGAACATTTCAAGTCCTCTGTTACAGCTATTTTGAAATATACAATAGATTGTTGTTAACAACTATAGTCAACCTACTCTGGTATCAAACATTGAAACCTATTCCTTCTATCTAACTGTATGTTCGTACCCATTAACCAAATCGTCTGTAATTCTCCCAAACCCTGACCATCTACACACCCTTTCCAGCCTCTGGTATCTCCTATTGTCTACCTCCAAGAAATCAACTTTTTTTAGATTCCATGTATGAGTGTGAACACGGGGTATTTGTCTTAATATGCCTGGCTTATTTCACTTAACATGTTTTCCAGTTTTGTCCATATTGCCACAAAGGACAACATGATTTTATTCTTTTCTTATGGCTGAATAGTGTTCCATTATGTATATGTACCACATTTTCTTTATCCATTTGTCTGTTGATGGACACTTAGGTTGATTTTATGTATTTGCTATCTTGAACAGTGCTGCAATAAACACGGGAGTGCGGGTATCTGATTGATAAACTGATTTCTTTTTCTTTGGATATAAATGAAGTAGTGGAATAGCTGAATCTTATGGTAGTTCTGTTTTTAGCTTTTTGAGAAATTCCTGTACTTTTCCATAATTGCTGTACTAATTTACATTTCCACCAATTATGTATATAGTTGCATTTTCTCAGCATCCTCTCCAGCATCTCTTTTTTTTGTCTTTTTAATAAAAGTAATTTTAACTGGAGTAAGATGATATCTCATTGTGGTTTTGATTTAATTTCTCTAATGATTAGTGATGTTGAACATTTTTTTCATATACCTGTTGGCTACTTGCCAAAGAATATACATATTCTTTGGCCACTTTTAAATGGGATTACTTGTTTGTTGTTTGTTTTTGCTGTTGAGTTCCTTGCAAATTCTGGATATTAGTCTTCTGTGGGAAGAGTAGTTGACAGATATTTTCTCCCAGTCAACAGGTTATCTTTTTCTCTGTTGATTATTTCCTCTGCTGTGCAGAAGCTTTTTAGTTTAATATAGTCCTCATTTTTGCTTTTTTCCCTGTGTTTTTCAGGTCTTAGCCATAAAATATTTGCCTAGAACAATGTCCTGAAGTGTTTCTCTTATGTTTTATTTTAATAGTTTTATTGTTCTAGGTCTCACATGTAAGTCTTTAATTCATCTTGAGTTGGTTTTTTAATATAGTAAGAGAAAGGAGTCCAGTTCATTCTTCTGCGTACGGATATCCAGTTTTCTCAGCCCCATTAATTGAAGAGAGTATTCTTTCTCCAATGCATGTTCTTGATGCCTTTGTCAAAAATCATTTGGCTGTAAATACATTGATTTATTTGTGTGTTTTCTGTTCTGTTGGTCTATACGTCTGTTTTTATAAAAAATACCATGCTGTTTTGGTTACTATAGCTTTGCAATATATTTTCAAAAAGAACAAAGCTGCAGGCATTATACTACCTGACTTGAGTGAGGTAGTGGGAGGAGGCCTCCAGCTTTGTTCTTTTTGCTCAGGATTTCTTGGGCTATGCAGGGTCTTTTTTGGTTTCATGTGAATATTAGGATTATTTTCTCTGTGTCTGTGTAAAATGACATAGGTACTTTGATAGGGATTTCATTGAATCTGTAGATTCAGTGGTCATTTTAACAACTTTAGGATGGTAATTTTAGGATGGTCATTGTAACAATTTTAATCTATTTTATCCATGAGCATGGTATGGCTTTCCATTTGTTCCTGTCCTCTTCAGTAACTTTCATCAGTGTCTTATAGATTTTCTTATACAGATCTTTCACCTACTTTGTTGAATTTATTCCTAGATATTTGGTTAATTTTGTAGCTATCGTAAATGAGATTGCCTTCTTGATTTTTTCTCAGCTAGTTCATTATTGATGTCTAAAACTACTACTGATTTTTATATATTTATTTTGTATCCTGCAACTTTACTGAACTTATTTATCAGATTAACAATTTTTTGGTAAAATCTTTAGGTTTTTCCAGATATAAGATTATGTCATCTGCAATGAAGGATAAATTGACTTCTTCTTCATCAATTTTGATGCCTTTTCTTTCTTTCTCTGGCTTGATTGCACCAGCCAGGACTTCCAGTAATATATTGAATAAGAGTGGTGAAAGTCAGCATCCTTAACTTGTTCCAGATGTTAGAGGAAAGGCTTTCAGCTTTTCCCTATTCAATATGATGTTAGCTGTGGGTTGTCATATGTAACCTTCACTATGTTGAGGTATGTTCTCTCATTGTCTCGTTTGTAGAGAGTTTTTATCATGCAGGAATGTTAAATTTTATAAAATGATTTTTTGCATCTATTGAGATGTTTATGGTTTTTGCTCCTCATCCTATTGATGTGATGCATCGTGTTTATTGATTTGCATATGTAGACCCACCCTTGCATCACTGGGATAAATCCCACTTGATGATGGTGTATTATCTTAATGTGCTGTTGGATGTGGTTTTCTTGTATTTCATTGAGAATTTTTCCATCTATGTTCAGCAGGGATATTGACCTGCAGGCGTGTGTATGTGTGTGTGTGTGTGTGTGTGCGTGCAGGCTTTTTTGGTTTTGGTATCACAATAACGCTGGCTTCTTCAAATGACCTAGAATTTCCTCCTTTCCAATTTCTTTGAAAAGGTTTGAGGAGAATTGGTGCTAGTTCTTTTTTGAAAGTTTAGTAGAATTTGGCATTGAAGCAATCTTGTCTTCGACTTTTATTTGTGGGGAGTTTATTTTTTATTACTGACTCAGTTTAATTATTCATTTCTTATTATTGATTTATTCAGATTTTCTATTTCTGAAATAGAAATTCTTGTGTCAAAGAATTTATCCACTTTCTCTGGGTTTTCTAGTTTGTTACCGTGTAGTTGTTTATAATAGTCTCTGATGATCTTTTGTATTTCTGTGGTATCAGTTGTAATGGCTCCTTTTTCATTTCTGATTTTGTTTATTTGAATCTTCTCTCATTTTTTCCTGGTTAATCTAGCTAGCAGTTTTTCAATTTTGTTAATCTTTTCAAATAACCAACTTTTCATTTGATTGGTCCTTTGTATTTTCTTTTTTTTTAGTACAATTTCATTTAGTTCTGCTCTGATTTTTATTATTCCTTTGCTTCTACTAATTTTGGGTTTGGATTGTTCTTGCTTTTGTAGTTCCTTGAGGGGTATACTTAGATTACTTCTTTGGAATCTTTCTATTTTTCTGATGTAAGTGTTTATTGTTATAAATTTCCCTTTTAGCGTTGCACTTTTGTCTCATAGATTTTTGTGTGTTATGTTTTGGTTTATATTTACATCAATAAATTTTTTCATCCAGGTCATTTAGGAGCATGTTGTTTAACTTCCATCTATTTATATAATTTTCAATATTCCTCTTATTGATTTCTAGTTTTATTTTATTGTGTTCTGAAAAGATATTTGCTATGATTTTGATTTTTTAAAAATTTGTTAAGGCTTGTTCTATGGCTTAACATGATTGATCATGGAGAATGTCTTATGTGCTAATGAGAAAAATGTGTTTCTGTGGCTGGGGCAAAATGTTCTGTAAATGTCTGTTAAGTTCATGTGGTCTAACGTACAGTTTAAATTCAATATTTCTTTGTTAGTTTTCCATGTAAATGATTTATCTAATGCTAAAAGTAACATGTTGATTTCTTCAATTATTATTGTTTTAGAGTTTATCTTTCCTTTTACAACTAGTAATGTTTGCTTTATATATCTAGGTTCTCCAGTGTGGGTGTATAATCTTTAGAATCATTATATCCTCTTGCTGAATTGATCCCCTTATCACTATATAATGACCTTCTTTTCTCTTTTTACATTTTTTGACTTAAAGTCTGTTTTATCTAATGTAAGTATAGCTATTCCTGTTTGTGTTTGATTTTGGTTGTGTTCAGTATCTTCTTCCATCCCTTTACTTTCATTCAGTCTATATGTTTCTTTAACAGGTGAGATTTTTTGGTTTTTGGTAGGTTACATACAATTGGGTCACTTTTTTAGTCTATTCAGCCAATCTGTATCTTTTAAGTGGAAAGTATGACCTATTAATATTTATTATTTAAGTATAACCTATTAATGTTAATATCGTTTTTGATATGTAAGGGTTTATTCCTATTATTTTATTATTTGATTTCTGGTTATTTTATGTTTCCTTCTTCCTTTTTTTCTTTCATTTTTTCCTTTCCATTTATCTATCTATACAGTCTGGTGGTTTTGTATAGTGGTGCCATTTGAAATTTTTCTTCTTTGTGTGTGCTCTATCTTTGGTTTCTATATTTTCACGTGTTTTCGTGATGGTAGATATCATTCTTTTGCTTCTTCATGTAGGACTTTGTTAAGCATTTCTTGTAGGTCCAGTGATGAATTCTCTCAGGTTTTGATTGTCTGGGATAGACTATATTTTCCCTTCACTTATGATGTATACATTTGCAAGGTATAATCCCCTTTGTGAAAAGTGTTTTCTTTCAGTGCTTAGAATATATCATCTCATTCTCTCCTGGCCTGTAGAGTTCCTGCTGAGGAATCCTTGTTAGTCTGATTGGGGTTTCTTTATAAATGACTGGGTGTTTTTTTCTTTCTGTTATTAGGAATCTCTCTCTTTCTTGGACTTTTGACAATTTGACATGAGCATAGTGTGCCATGGAGAAAATTGCATTGTATATTTTTGGGGATCTCTGAGATTCATGTATCATATGTCTAAGTCTCTTGCTGGATTTGGAAAGTTTACAGTTATTTTATTAAATAGGTTTTCTAAACCTTTTGGTTTTTCTTTGCCTTCGGTAACACCTAAAATTTGAAAATATTGTTGCTTTATGGTGTCACATATGTCACATAGGCTTTATTCATTCTTTTTTAAAAAATTCTTTTAAATTTTTATCTGCCTGGGTTATATCAAGAAAACCTATATTCAAGTTCTGAAATTATTTCTTCTGCTTGACTTGTTGAAGCTATTTTTATTTTGTTTACTGAATTTTTCAGTTCCGTAATTTCTGTTTGGTTGTTTCTTTATGATGTTTCTTTGGGAAATTTCTTATTCATATCCTGACTTGTTTCTATTGTGTTTTTGTACTATCTCTGGTATCTCATTGAGATTTTAAAATATTATTATTTTGAATTTTCCAGGATTTCAGGTATTTCTGTGTGATTAGAATCTGTTGTTGGAGAGTTACTGTATTACTTTGGAGGTGACATATTTCCCTGCTTTTTCATGTTGCTTGTATCCTTACATTGATATCTCCATATGTGATAACAATTGCTTCTTTGAATATTTTGAATTTACTTTTGTAAAAGATGATACTTTGCTGAAGGTATATCTTGGTATTGGTTGGGTAGAGCACTTCAGCTTTGATTCTGGCTGCATGCAACAGAGTAGTGTTTTTATCATTCCTTTGGTTTTTACCTGCACCAGTGGTGTCTGTGACTTCCTCAGCGGCTTAGGTTGTAGTTGTTAGTGGAGGTCGTGGTGAAGTTATGCTGTAGATGGGGACACCGGGTGGGCCTGTCCTTGGGCTCCAGAAGTAGCAGCAGGGGGCCAAGTGTGCCTGTTTTTGGACCCCAGGGTGGCATATGTTGGCATTGGTATTAGTGAATTCAGGTAGGCTGATTCTTGGGCCTCCAGGTGGCTTGCTCAGATGCTAGTAATTCAGCTGTGGGCCAGGCAGTTTGGTGGGTTTTTAGGCCCCTGGACAGTAAGCAAGTGAAGATGATGGCAGTAATAATGGTAAAAACAATTTGTGGGTCCCAAGTGATCCATGCTGGTGGTGTCGGTGGCTGTGATGGGTTGGGTTGACCAGTCCTCAGAACCATAGATGGTGTGTGCATATGTGTGTGCACTGTGGTAGTAGCAGCAGGTTGGGTGGGCCCAACTTTAGCCCCCTGGGTGGTGTGCTCAGGAGTCAATGTTGGTAGACTGGGCTGGGTGATCCCTAGAACCTCAGATAGCATGTGTAGACACCTCTGGGTTGGAGCCAGGCCTGGTATATTTTTTGTCAGGTCCTATGGTGGTGCTTGCAGGCACTGGCTATGGTAGACAGGGATGGGTGATCTCCAGGCCCAAGGCAGAATGCTCAGGTAGGAGCAGCAGTGACTGCACTACATTTTTGCTACTGAGGAGGGCAAGTCTGCTTTCAATGGTAGCTGCAGTATACAGGTGGCTGGGGAGGACGCACTTCACTTGTGCCTTGGCTCCAACTGTTGTAGCTCACTGCAGCAGCAACCACAGGTGTGGGAGTCTATACTTAGAGTGCTTGAAACTGCATAGCAGCTTTGCTGCTAGGGGCAACTGGCTCTGGCAAAGGTGTTTAATGTAGAGATGGCCCACACTCCAATGACTCACACTTTAACCTTGGAGGCAGCAGTTACTGTAGGCAGGACATGTCAGAAGGTTCCAGATATGTGGAGATGTAAGAGCTGTTTGGTGTCCTAGGCAGAATGTATTCTGGTGAGGGCCAGGCTCTTTGAATATGGTTCCTTGCTGTAGCTACTTAGGACTCGGGGTGTGTGTGGGATACAGCATGAACTTCCTCTCCAGAGCAGTGACTTCCCATGGTCTTCAGGCAGATGCTTATATTAGTTATGGGACCATGAGGGTCTAGGGGCTTTCCCAAGGCTAGAATGTAGAAGTACACAGTAAGAGGGTGGACTATAGGAGTTCGCTCACTTGTCCTTTCCTCACACTGGGGAGCTCCCCACAAATCCCAGACAAACATGGCTGAAACGGCTGCTTCACTTTCCTCTCCTTCCTTGTATTATGTATTTTGTGTCACTTCTGTGTAGGATTCCAGTGTTTTCTCTTAGATTATTGTATTGGAAATATGATTACCTACTCGCTATACCAGATGCTGCTTAGCCAGCCAATTCAAAGGATTGTTTGTTTGTTTGTTTTTGAGATGGAGTCTGCTCTGTCGCCACGCTGGAGTGCGTGGTGTGATCTCGGCTCACTGCAACCTCCGCCTCCCGGGTTCAAGCAGTTCCCCTGCCTCAGCCTCCTGAGTAGCTGGGACTACTGGCATGTACTGCCACGCCTGACTAATATATATATATATATATATTTTTTAATTTTAGTAGAGATGAGGTTTCACCATGTTGGCCAGATGGTCTCGGTCTCCTGATCTCGTGATCACCCACCTTGGCTTGCCGGCCCAAAAGATTTTTAAGTCATTAAGAGTAAGTTTACCCCCACCTATTGTCTTACTCCATCCCTCAAAGCCTCTGAGATGTTGGGTGAAGAGTCTCCAGGTCCTTTCTCTGGCTTGTTTATTGTTAGGTATCACATGGCCTTTTCCCTTTGCTGATCTTCAGCCTCAAGTTTTGAGTCCTTTGGTACCCAGGAGGTCACCTTTCTGGCTAGAGGACAGATAGAGGAGAGTATGTTAAGACTTTTCCAGTGAAGGACGCTGTCAGCAGAGAAGAAATAAGTAATTTAGAGGAAGTCTGATCCAGGACGTGTGATTTGTAGGGGTGTACTGAGCTGGGAGGAAAGCATAGAAAGTAAGGAGGGGAGAAGGGGGTGGAGAGGGAGAGAGGAAAGAGATATATAGATAGAGCTCATTAAACATACCAATATTTATTCCATCAGAATCTTTAAGCAAATATTCATGTATTGCCTGACATATCAGTGGTCATAGGATAGAAAAGTATATAACTGACTCTCAAGGAGATACAGAAATAACAAAACAAAACAAAACATAAAAACGCCGAAAACTTAGTTTGGCTCTGACACTGCAGAACCGATTATAGTAATTAATGAGAACTGTTTATCATTCATGGCTGATCGTGATGCCACAGACTAGTGATTATGGATATTGTGAATGTACATTATTTGATTGTTACACCACACTGTTCATATATACTCAGTCTAACTTTTACTTTCATGTTCAGTTGCTTAGAACTGAAATATTTAGATCACTTTGCATGAGACACTATTCATCCTACAAATTATTACTAAAACAATTAGATATAGAGTACTGAAGAAAATTGCCAGAAAAATTTAATATGCAGTTTTGTCACCCCTTAACATTTATGTGGAGCTACATTTAAACATTTATTTATTTTATTTTTTGAGACAGAGTCTTGTTCTGTTACCCAAACTGGAGTGCAGTGGTACAATCATAGCGTAATGCAACTTTGAACTCCTAGTTTCAAGCCATTGTCACACTTCATCCTCCTGGTAGCTGGGACTTCAAGCATGTGCCACTACATCTGAATAACCTAATTCTGTGAGGGGAGAGAATGGAGTTCTTCCTATGTTTCCCAGACTGGTCTCAAACTCTTGGCTTCCAGCAGTCCTCCTGCCTTGGCCTCCCAAAATGCTAGGTTTATATTTTATTATTTTTAACTTTTAAGTCCAGGAGTACATGTGCAGGTTTGTTATATAGGTAAACTCATGTCATGGGGGTTTATTGTACAGACTATTTCATCATTCAGGTGTTAAGCCTAGGACCCATTCGTTGTTTCTCCTGATCTTCTCCCTCATCACCCTCCACCTTCAGGTAGGCCCTAGTGTCTGTTGTTCCCCTCTGTGTGTCCATGTGTTATCATAAAATCAATCATTTTTATGCACATAAACTGGGGTAAAATTAGGCTATGAAAGCACAGCATAGTATACAAAAATATTTGCAGTCTATAGAAAAATATTGTTTTTAAAATACCTCACTGATATTCAACTTAAAACTAAGGAAATTATCATTATACTGAATCACCAACTCTTCTTTGTCTTTTCAAAAATGGTCACACTAAAGTAACTTCTCTAGCAGATATCTGGGTCTTTATTTTTGTATCATTAGCACCTAGCACAGCACTAGTTACATCATAGGAATTAAATAAAATACATTCATTGAATACATGAATGCAATTAAATGGTATATGTCTGGATTTTTCAATAAATAGGGTATTTTAAATTACTAATTTTTTTTGATGTAGATCAAACAAATTAATTTTGAAAAACTCTCTAATTGTAAGAAGTGATTATATATCTAATTACTTTCAAGGTTCTTCAACTCGATAATTAGCTCTTGTTTTCTTAACACAATTTTTGTTTCCAAGTTAGATGTTTACAAGTATATTCATGCAGCATGGGCTTGTTTTACACAATAGGAATGAAATGATCTACTTTCTGCTATAATTTATTCCTAGAAGAGTTGTGTCATTATTATGCTTTATTGAATTAATGTATTACTAAAAAAAATCTTCATTTCTTAATTAACAAAGGATAAAAAATAGGTTAAAATACAATTTGAAAAACTAAATTTCTTTTTTATATTAAACCTTACTGTTTTTATTGCATGATACTTTTTACTGAAATTCCAGTCTATTAAAATATTTAACGTGAACATGCTGCTCTTATGGTTAGGCTGGATTGACTATGTTTTATAGAAGGAAAATATAAAGATAATATTATTAATTATATTATGATACTGGTAATAATTTTAGGGGGAGAAGGCATATTTACTGATAGTGTGTCTTCTGTTAATCATAAATAATGTCCGCCCAAGCTCTGGCCCTGAAAAGGCAGAAAGAAGAGAGGTTTTAGGGTCTCTGCCATCCAATAGCTAGCACACTAACCAGGGTAGGAAGGGACCGTTAGGCCCTTTTGAGTTCTCTGGTACATGTTACTTGGAAGCTAAAAGAATATTTGTAGGAAAAAAAAAATCCAACATTTGCAAATCATCAGAAATCATCTGAAAAAGAAACAAGTTTACCAAATCTGAAACCATATACTGTTCCATGCATGGTCCTTATCCCCATGAAGACAACTGTGAGGCGGGATGCCCCAGGGACAGCAGTGTCTGTTCCGTCACCTCTGTGCACATGGAGGTCTATTATGCCCTGGCCACCAGTGTCTTCATGGAGTAGTTAATGTTTGAGTTTCCCTGAATTTTGGAGTCATGTGTCCTTACATGGTGGACAGGCAAAGAAATTCCCTCAAGCCTCTTTGATAAGGACACTAACATGTCTCATTCATGAGGGCTGTGGCCTCATGAACTTACCACCTCCTAAAGGCCCCACCTTTTAATACTCAGATATTGGGAATTAGACTTCAATATATGAATTTTGGAGAGACACAAACTCTCAGACCATGGCAAGTACTTACCACTGGCTATTGCATATTTCCTCATCTATGTGTTTGTCTTGATATAAGATTCTTGAAACGGGGAGCCTAGGCTGAATCTCTGCTTCAACCTCAGAGCTTACAAAAGTAATCAGTGCATCAATAAACATTTGTTTAATAGATGAGTGGAAGAAAGAATGCTTATTTATAGACTAGGAAGAAAAGAAACTGTTGGTGTTACAAATGATAAATTCGAAATGGCTAATAGTTTCCTTGGCAATTGTAGGCCATGGGTAGCTTACATTCCTGAGGCATTTCCTTTCACTCCTAAGCAGGTGATTTATTTAAGTTATCAGTGTAAGGACTGGGAGGAGAAGATGATTGAGGAAAGAGAGTTTGTGAGAGGGAGTTTATATATATGGTAGGTCTATGGGTCTAGAAAGTGAGCCTGGTTTTGCCAGGTGTCTACTTGGCGGAAAAATTAGAGGATAGCATTCTCCCTTTAGAACCATTTAATACATTGAAGTTGCAAGGTGCTGAGTCTGCTGTGGCCTAAAGATTGAATATGTCTCTACAAATGCCTCTTTAATATCATGGAGCCATGTGGTGCTGTTTGCCCTGTAGCACAGAGTGGATCAGAAGGCACTGGGCCAGTGGCCCCATGGCTTCCTGCACTGTGGCAGCCTGCTCTGCCAGGAGCCCTTCAGGCAACGAGGCAAAGAGGAAGTGAGAAATACAGACTGAACCCTGGCAACCACTTTACTCACATTACAGTGCTTATTTTTGGAAAGTGGTTGTTGTAAAAACAATTCTTTATGTGTCCTTGAAAATGATACTTCTTCAGTTTCCATTGTGATTGCCAAAGGGGTTTATTCATACTCCTTTTGAAATGAAGAAATGGATTCTCCAGCTCAAATTGGGTTTTGTGTTTCTTAAACCTGTTAGCATCATGCATAGAGCAGAAATATATTAATTGAACTCTGTGAAAATACTTCCTCATTGTCTAACTCAAGTTTCAGATGACTACAGGGCTAGGGAAATGAGAATATTTTTCCCTAGGAGAGTCTCATGATCTTTTCCACTCTCTCTCAGGTGTGTGTGTGTGTAAAATACAATTCACAGTTGAGGGAATTTAGAAACTGACAACTTGTGCCTATCTAAAGAGGTAAACACTGGAAGCTCCAGCTGATTCTTGTCACCTGGGTTTGCTGTGAGGCAAGTTTGTATAATTGTTAAAATAAAGCTGAAAATATTATGTAAAATTCTATATTTAATATTGGCATCTAGTTCTACTTTCTTAAAAAAATTGCTGACCAACACTGTGTAGCATGCTGTTCAAATTAAAGACACCTGTAAGCTGTGACTGGCTAATAGCCATCAGGTTGCAATCTCTGGTTGGATGCTCAGGGCCATCCATCACCACATTTCCACCATTGCATTTGTGCCCAGTAAGCCCTTGCCATCATCATTACTTGCTTTGTGAAGGGACCTCTTCTTTCCTAGATTTTCTCTATGTCCTCTCTGTGATACACTCATCAGTGTGTACACCACTAGGCAGGCTTTGATGCTCTGAGTTTCTATCCAGAGTTTCTTTTTCCATGTGCTCTCAGCTGGATCTGTCGAAGACCGATAGCAGCTCCGCCCCAGGTGTAGACCTTTAGCCATTCTTGAAGGAATGTCTTCACATGGTTTCAACTCCGCGGGCCTTCTAAGATGGCCTTACAATAGCTCTTCACCTACCCACTCCCATTTCTTCATATGCCATCCCCTTGCACCTCTGCTTGAGCCACAAGCACTAACATGTGTATTTATTAGGTGGAACCAGGACCCCCACCTTGCAAGGCAAATGTTTGTATGTGGTTGGGTGTCCATACTAGGTGTAGGCCCCCTTTCTGTATGAACTTGTCTTAGGCTCTCTTCTTAGGTGAATGAGAACATAATGATGGACCTCTGATATGTGGTGGAGAGTAAGGGGGTTGGGAGTACAATAGCACTTTTTAAAAAAAATTTTTTTCGGGGATTATCAGCCTAGGCAACAATGCAAGGTCTTCTGGAGTCAGGGCGGAAGGAAATGTATCTTTCATTCTGGTTCATATTTCAGAAATGAGAAAAATATGAGTAGACTCTCTTCTTTTCCAAAAGAATACTGCCCTTGTATTAAAGGCAACTGCTGTGACAGATGCAAAGCAGGGGATGCCTATATGTGTCTTTCCCCTTGTTCAGTTCTAGCCTGCAATTGTAACTGTTGCTCTCAGTGACTAGAATTGCAGGTTGGCAACCATAAATCTGGAAGTGACAGTCTAGTAAAGAAGACAAAGCAGAAAAAAAAAAACAGTGCCATAAATGCATTGAGTTCTCTCCTGTGTCTCATTTTCTACAACAACAAAAAATAAGTCTTAAAACTGTACATAAAGCCTTCCTTGCTGTATACTACTATTATTCCTGATTCATTAAACACTTTTACAGCTGTAATCAAACTTGTTTAAGGCTCACGTGTTCATGGACTAGAAAAACACTTTAGAAGAAATGTGAACAATCAAAGCACAATTGCCAGCATATTATTATTGGTATTTTTCAGCATAATGCAGTTTCTGTTCTAGTCTACTCCCCTTTTTGAACATTTTATGTCTGTAGGCATATGCAAATACAAATCCCTAATAGAGTTCTTATTGTGTCAGCGCTTGGGTTATATTTACCTGCTAGAATATTCATAATACTAGGTGCCTGTGAAAACCATTTAATTTTTGTGGCTGAGGTTGTATTGGAGAGATGGTGGCTTGAACCAAAAATGACCACTGCTACTTTGCATTTGTGAAATGGTATAATCTATTTTCTCTTTTTGATAATACAGTAAGGCACATTTTTAACGTCTGGAAATAAAGCTTTTCTCCTTTTCTGTAACTTCTTATGTTGTTAATGTTTATTTGCTGTTGAGCATCTGTAATTAAGAACAAAATAATATTTCACAAGCTCCAGCTTCACACAAATCCCAAATATCAGGTAAAATTAATGAGATTGCAGACCATCCTCTTTCTAATTTCTACCACATAGTAT
The DNA here is from genome assembly GCA_963573385.1 of Cacajao melanocephalus. Classification (NCBI taxonomy): domain Eukaryota; kingdom Metazoa; phylum Chordata; class Mammalia; order Primates; family Pitheciidae; genus Cacajao; species Cacajao melanocephalus. Next base: position 113,698 of record CAUYLG010019927.1, read on the forward strand.
CGTGTCTCGTCCTATTTTATCTCATCCCGTCTCATTGCATTTCCATTATCTAAACACACACAAAACACACACACACTGTCTCACACATGCACACAAAGGTACTCTTGAAAAAGCTATTAAATTGTGCAATCCTGACATAAAATTTCTACAAAGTTAATTGTTAATGAGGAAAATGGTTGTTGAGCCCTTATACTAAATTAGGGATCCTATTTTTTCAGTCCATATTTGAGCTCTTCGACACTTGTGTGACCAGCTGGATAACTTATTCTGATTTTGAGAAAGTCACATCAAGTCTGTTAAACGGAAAGAGTAATATATATTCCATAAAGAAATACAAAGTAAAAATATACAAAGATGATATTTGATTTAATTTTAAATAAGCTGTTAATGGGAAAATAATGGGAGTGCACATTACTGTACACATTACTGTATATCTCCTCATTGTACAAGAGGAGATGAAAGGATGTTAGACTTACGAATCTTGATGAAAAGATGGTTAGATTTATGATTAAACTTTAGTGTTTAAAGTTATGTGGTAGCAAATGAAAGGAACACATTTAAAAAGTAATATTCCTTATAATTAGATTATTTAGGACAGAATGTTTTAGACTGTGGATTATTACACAGTAAAGAAAAAAACAAAAAGAAAAGTATTACTCTTTATTGAGTATCTCAGGTACTATAATTTTTGTCTTGATTCACAGATACACATATTGAGGACTATTACACTCATATTAAAATGAGATCTTAGGTAATTTCCCTACAAAAACAAAAAGATGCATAGGCATATTTATCATGCATGTGTTTATTTATGGGTATATGAAATTGGTAGTAAGATCCAGTTCTCTATAAGATCTGGAAATCTTTTTCCTGTTAATTAGAAGTTTGACATGTTTTTCAAAAATTGGCTAATGTAGCTAAATTCTACTTATGCTAACAAAAAATTCTCTAGCATTTCATCCCAAAGCTATGTTACAACTAATATTCATGTATGTACACATGATATGGATTTGAGCAGCATTACTAAAAAACTTTTGGTGATTACAGATTTGAATATTAAGATTACATATTCAGAGATTAAATTATAACAGCGGAAATATCAGAGATAAATGTATAACATAGTGGGAACATGACAGTAGGGGCTTTACTGAAATTACTACTTTTTTAAAAAATTTTTTTTGAAATTACTACTTTATGAGACAGGAATAAAAGAAAACTTTTATTCTCTCCATCAAATAGTTTAGATGTTCATCTTGTTATTTTGTCACTTTTTATACTGGATGTTAATTTTAGAAAAGATGAAAATATGTTAGATGCCATCAAACCATCTTAAAATTAATCTTAAGAAAACTGGAAAATAAACATTTATTTCTCCAAATGAACAGCTCTAACAGTATTATACCAAAAAAGAAAAACAAATTGCATGTATTTTCAAATCCTATTTACTCTGGAATAATTCTAAGTTTTTCATTTGGGCATTTTGAAACATATATTGGTCTAATGGCATATTTTACATGGAGTCCTACCAGTCCTCACCAATCTAGAATTAGTGTCTGAAGAAGATTCTCAAATGGAGATATTAGTGAATTTTGGAAGGGCACGTTGCACTGTCATCATTTCAAAGACCGACACAATTCTATTTCCTTATCTCTGCTTGCAGAGCTGTTTAAGAATCAATGATTTTTTTTTTCTGAATCCTTTATAACTCTATTCATATTGTCAATTGCTGATGCCGCTTAGAGTTACAAATTCTCCTGAGACTTTGTGCATAACGTTAAGGAATTTCTACTTTTGCTATTTCTCATTTCTTCAAGCATCTCCTTCATTACTGGCTGGCAAGTCACTGAATTTCACTTTTCTTTACGTAGGTGCAAGGGAAATTGCTGCACTTTAGTCACGAGTAGGCCGGGGCAGCGCTCTGGTGCAGCATAACTCAGCGGATTTGGGGCACAGGTGCACAACCCGCACACGTTATGTAACCACTCCACCTGAGGCACATTAGGTGATCACCCACGAGAGTGCGTGCTTGGCTCAGAGCACCATTGTCTGTAAAAAGTATAATTACCCTGCTAATGCTGTACCTGCAGCTTGCACCTAGGCTCGCTTCTACCTAGAGAGAGAGTAAAGTTATGTTGAAATTGTCTATGATTCCTCAAGTGGTTTTCCAGCTACCTGCCGCTCGCCTACCAACTCCCCTTGGACCTCAGTAAGAACCTGACAATTGGTCAGCTCATTTTTACTTTGTTATTGATGCTTAAAGCTTGTGGTGGTGGGGTGGTCCTTAATTCTTTCGGGAAGACATTGTATAAGAGTTGTAAAAGAGGAGAAAAACTAATAATTTGGCTAATGTGGAAGCCTTGAAACTTACACAGTCACCTTATGTAGCACAGTCCTCATCAGGGCCGAGGACTTGCTTAGCAGACTGAGCAGATTGTTAGACGCATTTTTTAGACTGCCTTTTTGTGACTTAATATTATTTTCTAAGGAATTTTTAATGCTTTTGGAGTGACGAAACAAAAGGGAAAGTGACCTAGAGAACAAAAAATAAAACTCTTCTCTTCATAGCCTCACGAGAAAAGTTCAAGTGTCTTTTTTAAATGAATGATGATTCCACCTCAGGAGATAGCTCAAATGCCGTTGGAATGCTTCCCTTGGTTACAGGGAAGCTTTGAGAGAGAAAGCAGTTGTCCAGAGAGTTGAAATAGTGTAGTGGTGTGGATCCTGATTTTAAATTCTGGTTATAACTGTGTGACCTTAGGCAAATTGCCTGACATCACTCAATTGTTAAATGAGCATAAAAATTATACTAATATCATAGCATTATGAAGATTAAATAAATCAATACACAGTAGTTAGAAGAGAACTTGCAACATAGTAAACATATATATCAAACATACATATGAACAGAAAGCATAAAAGAAAGCAGATATTCAAGGAGTCTTGCAGCATCTACAATCTATCTGAATTCTGAGAACACACTCAATATTGTTGATTAAATGTTTAAATAATAAAACAAGCATGTTCATTTTTAGACAGGTCAAATTTATGAGGCAGCAGAGTTGTAATATGTGAGGTCTGTACAATTTATGGTGCATTTCAGTCCCTGTAAAATCAACATGCACTGTTCATGTATGCCCATTTTATAGGACTAGGAATATAATGATGATATTTTAAATTATTATAGCGGCCTAACACTGTTCTATCTTTGCCTTTATAGCATATTGTTGATCATATCTATAATTTATTTGAAAAATGAATCCTTGTTCAGGACCACAACATCCAATTACAAAATTACTCCTTGGGGAAAATACAAGCTGTTTTATGGTGTGATTTCCAGGAATGCATTGTGGTGTAAAGTAGAAATTACCTACATCAATTTTGTTTTATTTATTTATTTCAAGACCGTCTCTGCCTACAACTTTTACCTTCTTTGTTCTAGTAGTTTATGATTTGGTAAATAAGTCAGTGTTTCATTTTTCTTATACAGATCCCTGTTCATTCCCTGATTTCTGTGTTGCCTTTGCCTGAACCTCCTCTAGTTTTATTAAATTTAATTAGTATCAATTGCCAGTGTCAGCACGTTGAATTGCTTTATAAGGCTGTATAAATGGCCTCTGATGGCTTCAATGTAAATCCTAGTCGTCTGGATCAGATATATAAAAATTGCCCTTAAAAGTAGTCACTGCAATGCAAACATAAGTTCCTTCTCATCTCTATGTCATTTCATTTCTATATCATATTATTTCGTCATTTTCTTACAGAAAGGACTTGGAGATCTAGAAAGGGCATATGTAAGAGTTCTAAAAATTATTAAAGGTTTGAAAAATAATTCCCAAGAGAAAATGTCAAATGGGTTTGGAGTGTTGCCCAGCCACTTTCCTGTACCCACATTTATCCAGCATCTATCTAGTCCTCCTAACCCCATCTGGAAACTCAGCTCCACTCCTTTTCCTGGAACCAGGCCAGCTCATGTTCAAAACTGAATTAGCCCTGCATCCATTTCTTACCTTGCAATTTAAGCTAAGCATGTTTCCTGGTTCTATCATCTGGGTCCTTGTTTTATTCCTTTTGCTCATGTTCTCACCTTGTACCTATCACCAGTTCCCTGTTTGCCCTCTTTGAGTCTTATTTTCTCTATTTAAGTCCTTGCTTAAATTGATTGCCCAGGTAAACATTTTTCCTGGATTTTATTATTTATCTGTTGAGATCCCTGTTTTCTGCCACCAACCTTTCTTTTACAGAGAATGCCTGTGTCTTTAGCTTCCACTTCATTCAATGTTCAGAATTTCTTCATAGCGTGAGTGCTCTTTTTTTTGAGACATCCATTCACCCCCTGCTACTGAAACTTTCTGATATGAGATCCTCCCAGTCCCATTCTTGTTAGCTCTGTAGTTATGGAATCTAGGAGAGTCCTCAGATACAACCAGAAATGCCAGAGATCACAGCTGGACTCTGGTAACTCAGATTTGCTTATTAAAAAATAGAGACAGTTTGTTTGCCAGTAATATGTGCCTTTTAATTTTTGGTGAAATGCAAGATAGAAATGTTCTTACAATATACAAGTTTGATTAAGGGATTAGAAGGGGAAATGTAGGCTCAGGAATCATCACACTTATCCTGTCATGTCAATCTCTCTCTCTCTATGGTCAAAAACTGCTGTTGCCTTCCAGTGTTTCTAACATGATGCTCATAGTCCTTATTAGACTAGTTAAGACCCTGTGATCTGTATTCGTTCCTTTAAATCCACATATGTTTGATTCTCCTACTCATATCCTGCGAACTAACCAAACTAGACACTGCTTTATTTCCAAAATCCTACACAATAGCCACCTTGGTCCTTTTGTTTATTCTGTTGCCTGTAGTTGGAATTATCCTCTTATCCCTATCAGAATACTATCTAGCTTTCAAGGCTGATTTCAAATACTGCTTTATTCATGATTCATTTCCTCTTTTCTCCAGTCAGATGGGATCCCTTCCTCCTTTGAATTCACAAATTAATTTATTTTGGCCTCTCTTGTTGAATCTATTCTTAAATTCTGTCTTGTATCACTGGTACACAATAAAACCCAGTCTAATTAATTAGAGGGACTCAAAGCATTCTTAAATGCTTAAAATGTTAGCACACATTATTGGGAGACTGATAGAATAAGTGTAGACACTTCTGTGTAGCTAGCTGCCCTGTCGTTCCCAAGGAAAGGCTGGCTGCTAAAATCATCCCTTCTAGATCTTGACTATAGTTTGGTGACACCCACTGGACAGGGTCCATAAAAACTTAAACTTCAGTGGGGATGATTCTGCCTACTGTTTTTGGCTGGAACTTCCAGGACAATGGTAGCAATTTCAGGAGTCTTCTCTTTGGTGAATGCCTCTTTTTTCAGCCAGATCCAGGGAATTCTGGCTGAGAGAAGTGTAGGAATACAGGGATACTTTTCTGCTTTCCCGTTTTCTGAATTTGAGTTGCTTGCCATCTTCATCAGCCTTCCTTCCCCTGCCCCAACCCTTATATTTACTCAGTCATCCCCAGAAGAGCTTTAATTCTAATCAGGTCCTTCCTCGACTAGTTTGAGGAAGGAGACCAGGCAGCACATAGGAGCCACTTGCCAACTATTTAACGCCCTAATTTGCTTTACTGCCAAGGCACCTTTTTTTGGATGTTGGTGTAGATGTATTAAAGGCTTTACCAGGGCAGGGGATTATCTATGTAATCCATCACAATGCATAGATACACTTTGTGCTCAGTAGTTTTAAAAATTAGACTGAAGCTGAGACTAAACTTTCCAAGCAAGATAGTTTACAAATGGAGGATTTTGTTAAGAAGTGGTAGGACAAAACAGTGATGTCAAAGAAGCGAGATTTCACAGTTTATTTGCTGGTGTAGCAAAAACAGCAGACAAAGTTGAGCAAATCATACAATTCTGCGCTCAAGATTATCATCTTTAAAATGCTGATATTATGTCTACTACTACTACAACAGGCTATTTTTCTCTCAACATATATTTATTGTTCACCTATCAGATGCCAAGTGCTGGGTTTTAAAATTACCTCTCTGAAAATCACAGACATGGTTCCAGCTCTCATGACATTTCCAATCTAAAGTAGTATTGCTATTTTATGCTTTATGAAGCTATTAAGGACATAGTTAACATAAATATTATAAAAATCCCTGGAGTCCTAAAGATTAAAACAATCTCCTGGGGTTTCAGAAATGGTTAATTTGGAGATATCTATACTTACAGTCACCTTCATTAAACCCCAAAGATAACTAAATGCACAACTGCTCTTTATGTATAACTGGAATAGGCAACACTTTTGTTATGTTTCTAGAACCACTGGGCACCTTCCTTGTGATTTCCTCAAACACCTGCCTTATCTTCCTGGTCTGTTAGCTCAGACTTTATCAGAAGTACATTTATGGGAGTGGGTGTGCACATGTGCATATTTTAACCCATTGAGACTCTGAGAGTTTTCTTTGAAATTGCAAATACTCTTCAGGGGATAAAACACATTCAATTCTCATCACTCATCAATATAATTGGTTTCTCTGATTCTTTTATTCATGGCACCTAGCTGAGTTCACTGGAAAGCCAGCTAGCAATGTGCTGAGCATGGGGCCAAGCATCATTTCTGTAGTTAGACTTGCAACTTTGCCCTCTTTTAGACACTGCTACTCTCTATTGTTTGTTATCCTATCAATAATTGCAGCTTTTTATGTCCTCATCATATTTGACACACACTGGACCAGATATGGTGCTCGAAGAATCTTCCCTGTGGTTTTTCCTCCCCCACCTGAAGGTCAGTGTAGAGCACAGAAGTCCAGCAAGGCCAATGTAACATCACCCAATGTGAACCGACACATTATGTGAAAAAAAAGGGGGAAAGTGTTTGTATATATGCACATACTCACAACTACATAGATATAGCATACATTTGAAGAAAGTATTGGTTGTTTCACTTTCTATTTGTAAGTATAGAGTGAGGTTTTTTTTCTCCTTCATTGTTCCTCCTCTTTGATTATGTACAAACTCTCTTAAGGTATTAAAGGTGCCCTGAGGAGCCAGCGTGCTCACTCTCTGTGGTATCTCAACACTTAACTAATTGCGCCTATAAAGTGATGCTCTAAGGGCTCACTTAAGAAGAGGAGAAGAGGGTTCAGGTGTCTCTTAGGGTGTCAAATGATGAGTTCTGGATGCATATTTCTAACAGATGGACATGGTATTAAAGCAGCCACAGAAGGCAGCAGGTGGAGAAGGCAGCTGGAAAGCACAGCCACTTGCAGGAGCACTTGACATTAATTACACCTGTTGGAATTCTCGCCCAACTTTTTGTTTTCAAATGTATTCTCGGTATAATCACTGTGAGGTGAAGGGAAAAGAAAAGCAGCTGAGGACTGTAAACAGGAAATGGAGCACTTGCACTGTGAGAGCAAAGAGAAAGGGGTGGGCCGGGGGGACGGTTTTCCTGGCTCATGCCCTTCAATTAATCACATGTCCAAAATAGGAGCCAGGGGTGCTATTACTTCTAGTGGTCCAGATGATTCCATCCTGGGGCTGAAGAGGACAATTTAAAAACAATTAAACAAATGTTTCATGAAGTAAAAGCGAAGGTATACATTCAGTCCTTTAGAAAGTAAACATGTTGATCTGTATTCAAAGAGATAATATATACACATTTAATGTTTTGTATCATCTGAGCTCATTTCAAAACACTTTCTTGGGCCATGTGGTGATTTTCTAAGTCTTGGAGAGTCTTCATTTATTTGTGCTTGTACAACGGGATCCTAGCTTCCTTTAAGCTGTGTCCTTGTCATCAGCATAGCCTGCATCTTCTGCCACCCTATGGCTCACGGTGTGGCTCCTTTCACAGTAAACTTCTATCATTGCCTGAAACCGTGTGGGGGTTCTAGTCTGCTTCTGCCATTCTTTCTCTCTGGAATGCCCCTGTTAGCCTTACAAATTTCTGCTCACCATTAATTGTCAACTCAAGGGTTAAATGTGTAATAAAGCCTTCAGTGATTGTCCCAGACAGACCTGAGCCTTCACCTTCCTCGGAATCACAGGGCCTTTCCCATTTGTTTTCAAAGTGTGGAGCACCTTACTGTGCTGAGGTGTCCTGGACCCCCCCTGGGCCATGAGCTCTGTGAGGAGAGCTCCATTTCTACTCTTCTATAGTTTCCTCCTTCCACCCCAGCTCATTGTCCCCGACTTTATAGTCCTGATTAGATGTGATTTGAATATTACTTTTACCTGCAGATATAGGTCCCACCACTGAAAAATAATTTTAACCCTATCTTAGTATCTCCTGAGAAAAAGTAAGATGTGGCTTTCAAAACTATCAGTTGTCTTCAGGTTTTTGCTCACTTTCCAGTGAGACTTGCCATGACTACCACTGTGTTACAAAATGGCAAACACCCCTGCTTCTCCCTTGCCTTAAGTATTAATGAGTGATGGGAATTTTGTTCCTTATGGTCTGAAATGATGTCAGGTAAAACATGTATTTTTATAAGGAAGTAGAATGCAGTTAAAATCTGTTGAAGTAAAGAGGAAATGGAAATAAACCTGATTGTAAAGAAAGGGCTGTGGTTTAACAATGTATCCAGCTGAAAAATAAATCTACCTCGGCTAATGATGGAGGTTGATTTTTCTCACCAAGAAGACTGGCACACATTTATGTAGGCCTAAATGATGGCACTGTTGCACTAGCTCAGTAATGCTGGAGCCAGAAGCTGTGAAGTAAGTCTTTTTTGTTTTTCTCTCATGGTTTCAAGATGCCTGCCAGAGCCTCAAATAGCATGCCCATATTCAAAAGGAATGGAAAAGAGAGTTGCACAGAGACCTTTAACATGTTTGTTTATCAGAAAGCAAAAGCTTTAACAGAATCCACTCTGGATACAGTTGCCAGTGTCTAGATGGGCAATGCCTTGATGTCACCTAGCTTCCCCTGGAGACAGAGTAAAGAAAGGGAGGATTTTGCTTTCCCAGCCTCTGTCATGAAGCTGGGAGAGAAGAAAAGGGATTTGGAATGCGGTCTGGGTTACTCAACCAGCAGTGTCTGCCACAAAAATAACTGGTAGGTAAAATGAATTGGCCAAAATAATTAAAATGAAATAAGACGTTCATTGATAGTGGATATATAAGTGAAATGAATAATTCCATCAAAGGATAAAATAATATATCTTAGGACAAATGCATAAACTAGATGTATGTATCAAATACATAATTTTAAAAGCAAGATAGCAGATTTTTACAATATTATACTACTCATGTCATTAAAACACACAAAATATTGATTAAATGGATATATTTAGGTATAAATGTTTAAAAACATAAACTAGAAGATACATATCAAATTCAGCCTAGTAGTTGCCGCCTTTGTGGAGGAAGAGGGTAATAGAATAGGGAAGAGGAACAAAAGGAACTTCAATTTTATTTTGCAAAGTTTCACTCCTGTCACGAAATCAAATGTGAGATGGTGTATATATGAGAGTTTGATTGGTAAGAAAAACAACTAGAAGAAATAAGTAAGAGTTTAAATTTAGTTCTATCACTGAAAATAAATTTAAAGGAGCATAAAATGAAAACACAGATGGGACTCTAATTGCCATGAAAGCCTAGGATATAGAGACATAATTTATCACGGGAAACAGTGCTGAATGAGGAAGAAGCCCCAGAATCAGCCTTTGACTTTGGTTCTGAACTTAACTCACTTTGAACCTTAGTTTTCTGACTTGGAAGATGAGGATTTTGTTTTTATTTTTTCATTGCTCTTTAGAAATATTTATCTTTTAAGAATATTAGCTATTTTGTAATAAGGCATGTTTTAAAACAATCTTTGCAATTTAAGTCGTAAAATGTGGTGGTCCTAGAAAGCATCAAAATTATTCGTTTATTTGATTTCTATTTATTGAAAGCTTACTATATGCTGGAAGCTGCTTTAGCCTTGGAAATAGGGCATAAACTTTACGAAAGTCCTGGTGCTGATGAAAATGATACTCTGACTGAGGGACAGAGATCAGAGATAATAAGTAAATACATAGTATATAAGAAAGCCTGTGAAGCAAAATGTAGCAGGATCAGAGAGTACCCAGGGCCAGGTGACAGTAGAACTAATGCTCTTTTAGATAGATTAGATTTTTCTTACAAGGCACTGTTTAGCATAGAAAAAATATAAAAGTCAAATATCTTTCACAAGTAACATTTGTTACAAATAATTTTAATTATATATGTATCATATAAAATATATTAATATAATAGTTGTAACTTCCTTGTATTTTAATCTGGGTGTGATAGATGTGCTTCAAGGGGTTTTGTTCTTTCTTTTTGCACACACACACTGCTTTTTAGTCAAGCACTCCCATCCAGTCGAGGTGTATACATTCTCTGCTTTGTAGTCAATCTCTTGTGTCAGTTTGGATGGAAACCTGTGGTTTGATTCCTACACGTGTAATATCTTGAGCTGATATTCCTGGAAGAATGAGGGTAAAGATATCTCCCTTAGGAAAGCTTGTTGTCCCCATCATGTCCATGTTACACAGCCATTGGAGATACAGCATTGGCTGGTGTGGGGAAGGTTTTGGGGATTTTCTTATCAGCTGTTTCCTGCTCTTGGCTAGTGAAATATAACAGGTACCCAGGCAGATAACATGTGCATTTCCATCTGAAAGTTTAGCTCATTTATAAATATTAACATGGTTGAAAGTTAATATGTTTTGAAAAATGCTTTAAAAATGTTTTGGAAAGGCTTTTAAAGTTTCATATTCTGCAAAAGTCTGGACAAGTAAAATACAATTGGCCTTCGAACAACATGGGTTTGACCTGTATGAGCTTACTTATGCTTAGATTTCATCTGTCTCTGCCACCCCTGAAACAGTAAGACCAAGCCTTCCTCTTCCCCAACCACTCAACATGAAGATGACAAGGATGAAGATCTTTATGATGATTCCATCTCCACTTAATGAATAATAAATATATTTTCTCTTTCTTATGCTTTTCTTAATAACATTGTTTTCTCTAGCTTACTTTATGGTTAGAATACAGTACATAATACATAGAATATATAAAATATGTGTTAATCAATGGTTTATGTTATCGGTATGACTTCCAGTCAACAGTAGGCTATTAGTAGTTATGTTTTGGAAAGCCAAATGTTGCTGTGTGAGGAGCTGGCACCCATAACCTCCATGTTGTTCAAGGGTCAACTATGTATTATTATCTAGATTTTATCAACCTGGATTTTTAGTATGTTTTTGATTTTAGGTCATCACAGAACTCAAAGGGTTTTTGAGACAAATAGCCTAATAGAAGATTAAATGAAAAATTGAAAGGTCTTAATTTACTGTGAAACCTGGAGATAGGAACTAAGGTTTAAAATCTGAGTAACTGAGAAACTGCCACTTATCCCAGTGTCTGAAACATGGGTATACTGGAAGATTGAAAGAAAGTATTATAATTGAACAGTGAGCCTCTTTGGATATTGTATAAAAAGTTCTATAAAATGTAAGAGTTGGATGTTAGCTTGGAGAAAGTCCCCCTTGCCTCATTAATGTTGGTAAAACGTTGTTACTACTCAAAACATAGCCATCAATTTTAAAACCAACAAACGTTTTCATAAGCCTCTATTATTTACCTTACCATTTAGTTCTACCTTATTTATTCCTTGACTTCGAGGAATAGATTCTCTTTCCTCCTCTGGAGATCATAGGATTGGAGATTTTGGCCAATCATAGATAAGTAAGAAGTTGTGAGGTCTCCATGTATGATGGAATATGCATACTGTGCTTAGAATAGTATCTGATAAATAGTAAAAACACCATATCCATAAAATTAATATTATCACATAAACCAGAGACTTAATATTATCAAAACTAAAGAGTAATATATTTTGTAACTTTTATATTTGCCGCCAGGTTTTCTTTGTTCTAGATGCCAAAACAAATATTGGCTGATGAAAAACCTAACACTTAAACACTGACCCAGGAAAATTTGGGCTTCATCTCTAAGCGGTCTTCTCTGTGCTATAGTGCTGGGCAGAGGGCTGTTCTCTCCCTAATACACCATTCCTGCTGGAACCCATGAAAGTCTAATGTCGCCATTAGAATTTATTTTTTTCTGTGTTGGCTTGCAGATTAGTTAAACTATGCATGTCCCTGAAAGCTAACAGCTTATTATCAACAGCTAGAGACAGCAAGTTAAAGAAAATATTCCTAAAAGAATGAGAGCTAGGCTAGGATTTGGAGCTATGAATTGAATTTGGTAAGGAAACGAAATGGGGAAAGATACCAGAAGAGGAAAGTGAAGCTCAAAAGGGAAGTGAAAAGGCATAGAGCCTTTCAGAGCCTACGTCTTACTTGTGTCTGGAGCAGGCCCTGGCCTGTCTATGTAGAAGAGAAAAAAGGTTACCCGTTAACCAATGGATGATTTCAGTTGAAGATTCCTAGACTTCACATTCAAGGGTAAAAAGCAGAATTTATCACCATAGCAGAACTCATAATTTGCTTTCTGTTTCCTGTCTATTCATAACTCCATATCCATAGTCCTCACTCCTGGAATACTATTTAGGTAGGTGCAAAAGTAACTGTGGTTTTGCCATTGAAAGTAATGCAAAAACTGCAATTACTTTTGCACAAACCTAAATAGTATAGTTGTTTCATCATATATATGAATCCAGTTATTCTGTTAGATTTGGGGCCAAAAAGGATAGAACTTTTCTGATATAGCTCAATGTTGTAATAAATACATGCCCTGAAAAATAAATGAAAACTATTTAGAATAGAGAATCTGTTTCAACATAAAACAAATTTAATGGAAGGAAGATTATCCTAATAATCGATTAGGAAGGAAAAATATTCCTCTGGAATTTGTTATATGATTGCTCAAAGACACGAAACTTTTATATTTTAAGAAGAAAGAAAAGTGAAAGTAAAAGTGCTTTCATATAAATGATGAAAATGAATCTGTAATACCTATTCATTCCTCTATAGAGAATATTATTAGATCAGAATGAGAACATCCTAATAAAGAAAGGAAATTGAATAGGTAGGTTATGAAGCATTACAGGATGCACAAAAAACAGTTTGTACCCTTTATAGCCACCTGAGGTGGGTGCCATGATTCTTTCCAAAATTAGTGAAACTCTAATTCTTTTAGAAAGGATATTTTCCATTGAAGATTAGAAAAATCAAGAAGTAAGATCTCCTTTTTGATGAAATTTTGAGGTTAGGATAGCAGCAGGCTTTATCAGTTCCTGCCGTGTTTCTTTTTTCCATTAGAATTAAACTGTGTTCAAGGAGAAATGATTGTATCGGTTAAAATAAAAATTAACATGGTTCTTCTATGCATCCCCTTTTAGTGTATTTGATAGAGATCATGAAGTTTTCAAGGGAGGCTGTAGTCTCTGCACATAGGAGTATTAGATTTTGTAACTAATAAGAAACAAAAACCCAGTGTCAAAGTGTGAATCTACTGTATTGCACATTGGTTTGAGAGTGTTTCGTTTGTGCAGGCAAAAGGTTGACTATTGAATTGAAGAATGTGCTTTTCAGAATAATAAGTTCTTACCATAGAAAGGTCAGCTAACACAGAAGGAAGATTATGCAACTGAGATTGAGCATGTCAATGGGGACCCTCATACGGGAATTGATATTATGGCAGACATTATCTTCTATTTTCTAAGTTCTAACAGAAAATTCTAATGGAACTCAGAGAAGACTAAGTTTGTCATCTGCACACCTCTTATTAACATTTTGTCTTGCTCCACAGAGAGTGCGTCCTGCAGAAGGTGAGAGATGATAAAGCATTTGCAATGCTTACAATAATGAAATGTTAGCATGCTTGACCTCTGGAGCTATCCATCATTAAATAATTAATTTTCTGGACCTGAATCCATTTATTCCCTCATTTTAGCATATGTTTGGTTATTAAAGGGAAGGGAGAGTAAAAAAGATAGACGGAGAAAATAAAGTTATTAACCTGTCTTGCCAACAACTCATTTTATGTATGGGGAAACGTTGCACTACTCCTTAGCTATTCTTTCTCTAAGGTTAAACAGGTAAAATAACCCACTATTAAGAGATAATAAAGGTTGAATAAACTGGGTTTGAAATATTAAAATTCATTTTTAAAGGGAAGAAAAATGCTCAGTAAATCCATTACTCAATTTATGTTCTCCTTTTCCCACTTGAATGTGAAAATTATAGAATTTTTAAAAATTTTCAAGTGGATAAGAAACTGCCTAAGTGAATCATACAAAAACTGAAAGATTTTCACGTACAACAAGAGGATTCTGAAGTGTTATAACTTAATTTCAGATTTTAAAATCCTTTAAAGAAAGATTTTTTAGAAAGGTTACTTGTCTATCAACTATATATTGGGGTTCTCCAGAGAAACAGAACTATCTTAATCCACTTGGGCTGCTATAACAATGTATCATAAACTGGGTGGCTTATAAACAACAAAAAATTATTTCTCACATTTCTTGGAGTCTTGGAAGTCCAAGATCAAGGCACTCGTAGAGTTTCTGGTGAGGGCCAACTTCCTCATAAGTGGCACTTTCTTGCTATGTCCTCACATAGCGAAAGAAGAGAACTCTGGTCTCTTTAGCCCTTTACAACAGCACCAATCCCCTTCACTAGGGCTCCACACTTATGATGGTGAAAGGAGGTAGGGCCTTTGGGAGGATATTATGTCATATCAGTAATCAGGTTTCAACATGCACATTTTGGTGGGGACATGATACGATTTGGCTATATCCCCACCCAAATCCCACCTTGAATTGTAGCTACCACAATACCCACATGTTGTGGGAGGGACCTGTGGGAGGTAATTGAATCATGGGGATCCTGTGGGCAGGTCTTTCCCATGCTCTTCTTGTGATCCTGAATAGGCATCTCTGATCTGATAGTTTTATAAAGGGGGGTTCCCCTGCACACACTTTCTTGTCTGCCCCCATGTAAGACATACCTTTCACCTTCCACCATGATTGCAAGGCCTCCCCAGCCATGTGGAACTTCAAGTCCATTACACCTCTTTTTCTTTATAAATTACCCAGTCTTGGGTGTATCTTTATCAGCAGCATGAAAATGGGCTAATACAAGACACAAGTGTTCAGACAATAGCAAGAACCAGTAAGATATATACATACACATACACATACACACACACACACACACACACACACACACACACAAGTATATATATATTTAGAGAGAGAGAGAAAGAAGTATAATGTAAAAAACTGGCTCATGTGATTGTGGGGAATGACAAATAATCTGCAGCATGGGCTGGCAGGCTGGAGACCCCAGGGAACCAATGGTGCAGTTTGCTAGAAAATTCCCTCTGGATTTAGAAGGCCAGTATTTTTGTTCTATTCTGGCCTTCAACTGATTGGATGAGGCCCACCCACATAATGGGGGACAATCTGCTTTATCCAAAGTTCAGTGATTTAAATGATAATCTCACTCAAACACACCCTGCATGTTAACATAAAATTAACTATCATGCATCATATATTTACAAATGTCCAAAAATTAGGAGGTACTACCTTTATATGCAACTATGTTGGAAGTAAAATGTCCTGCAAAAAGAATGATTTCAAAATAAAAGCATACTCAGTGTATAAAATTGTGAATTTTTAAGTCTTTCATCATTTGTGTCATTACCAGTGTATTTCCTTTCCTGAAAATTTAGAAGAATAGATAAGAAAGTGGCAAGGATAATAGTAATGTTCACTGTCCTTTACATGCCTGATCATCTTTGTCTAATTTTATCCAGTTTCGAACAATCAAAAAAGAAATGTGGGCCTGAGATATTAATAGTCCACTTGCTGCCCGGGCTGGAGTGTAATGGTGCAATCACGGCCTTCTGGGTTCAAGTGATCCTCCCAAACTCAGCCTCTGGAATAGTTGGGACCACAGGCATGTGTGTTCATACCCAGATAATTTTCCTTTAATTTTTTGTAGAGACAGGGTTTCACTATGCTACCCAGCCTGGTCTCAAACTCCTGAGGTCAAGCTATCCTCCTGCCTCAGCCTCCCAAAGTGCTGTGATTACAGGCATGGGCCACCACACTTAGCCTCAAAAAAAATTTTAACACTAACCGTAATATTGACTTAAAATAAGTATCCTAGGCTCTCTACTAGTGATTTAAAAATTGAAAAGGGGGTGTGTGCCTGTATGCCTACTAGCTACTTGGGAAGCTGAGGCAAAAGCATCACCTGAACCCCGGAATTT
This sequence comes from Cacajao melanocephalus, assembly GCA_963573385.1. Taxonomy (NCBI): domain Eukaryota; kingdom Metazoa; phylum Chordata; class Mammalia; order Primates; family Pitheciidae; genus Cacajao; species Cacajao melanocephalus. The sequence continues at coordinate 129,921 of CAUYLG010019927.1, forward strand.
GAGGCTGCAGTGAGTTGTGATCATATCACTGCACTCAAGCCTGAGCAACAGAATGAAACCTTGTCTTTAAAAATAAGCAAAAAGCTACTTAGTTCAGACTTACGAGGAAAGTTTGATTAAAATGTAGAACTTGATTATCAAATGATTCTCTTTGTTGAGAGGAGGGCTGTAACTCAGTAGTGGAGTTGTGAGATATATCTCATTTAGGGAAAAAATATGCCAACTAATAGGTGAGAATAATTTCCTTATTAATTGCTTGTGTTTTATCCTGAGCCCTTTCTCTGACAGTTAATTTACTGAATGCCAGAGAGCCATTTTTCTGTAGTCCTCGACATGTTTGCACTTCAGACATTCTTAGGCAGTCAGAACAGGACCAATAATTAGTAATGCATATATTTTTCCTAAATTTAGAATGTACATCCTTTGCATAGAAAAAAAAATTGCATCACTTGTATTTCTCTGTCTTGAATAATTTGTTCTCCTTTTATGAAAGCATGTATCCATACAAAACCTCAAATTTTACAGATGTACAACATGTTGTAGGGAGCTTTTAAAGAGTGTTAGCTCATGTCTTATTGAGGAGGAAGATATAATGCTAGATGAGCATGAAGAATAAATACAGAAATGTGTGCATCAACAATTTTAAATAGTAAAATTCTGCTTTCAACTTAATACTTATCATTTTTATGCACCATTAAGAAACCCCTCTTTCCTTTACTAAATTTTCATTTTACATTCATTTTAAATGCTTAATTTTTTGAAATTATGAAGTTTTGTTTGCATTAAATGTTTACTGAATAAAGTTATAGATTTACTTGTCCAATTGCAGTTGGACTCTGTTAGTTTTGTCATGTTACATTTAGATAAAAAATGTGAGAAGTCTCAGAGGACTGCTGGACTACAAAGAATTTGTCTTTCAAAGGTGATTAAAGTGTAATTTAAACTTATTGCTACTATGTGTACCACTTTTGAATTATGAGTCTATAAAGGCATGGAAATTTGCAACTTTAAATCACTCTCTAGTTGTCAATTAAATGTCATACTGTGGCTGGGCTCGGTGGCTTATGCCTATAATCCCAGCACTTTGGGAGGCCGAGGTGGGCGGATCATGAGGTCAGGAGATCGAGAGCATCCTGGCCAACATGGTGAAACCCCCTCTCTACTAAAAAAAATAAAAAATAAAAAAAATAGCTGGGCATGGTGGTGCGCAGCTGTAGTCCCAGCTACTCGGGAGAATTGCTTGAACCCGGGAGGCGGAGGTTACAGTGAGCTGACATTGCGCCACTGCACTCCAGCCTGGCGACAGAGCGAGACTCTGTCTCAAAAAAAAAAAAAAAAAAAAAAAAAAAAGTCA